>CAJQUW010007664.1:0-12296 GCA_907163375.1 Prostheceraeus crozeri
TGGATAAACATAATTTCCTTGAGAATGCAATTGTACTGTACGTAAGTCGCTGAAATTAACAAACAGTCCCAAACTATCAGTTGCCATTGAGAAGTCCATGTGCAGTCCAATCCTTCAGCCAATCCTTTAAGCACCGATCAAATTCAATGTTGCTGGATAATCAGAAGAACATGGAATGGCTGCAAATTCTTGCCGGAAGGTGATTGTATTGCATGTTGTTATCAAAATGATAAAATATTTATGTAAATGAAAACCATTTACACAGTCCACTGTCAAAGAACCGGTAACCAATTACTGTCAACCACTGGAGGCCGCCATCGTTCATGCGTCACTTTCATTCTAGTCCATTTCTAGGCAGAGGAGAGATGTGGAGAAACTGTCTCCCTTTTGGCTTACGTGATTGGCCAAGCGCGCGCAAATCTTGAGGAAAATTGAATAGCGGAACACACGAACAGGCCGTTGTCACATTGAAGACTGAGCATCTGAAAGTGAATAGCGTACATCTTTGACACAATGTTTCTCCAGATCAATTCATCAAAATGGTAATATCATTCACATCGTTCGCTCATAACGCAATAAAAATTTTACTGACTTTGCTGTGTCAATGCGGTGTCAATGATCTAGTTCGTCTCAGAAATCAGACCTTCACAAATTTGTATTAGTTCAACGGAAAATGATCTTCTTGCCCATCGGCACTAGTTCTAAGCGTCACCATCAGGTTACAAAATGTCCATCTCTAGACCAAACAACGCAGAAAAAGCATTTGTCTCTGTGATTTTATGGTGTCAAGATTGTCTCCTCGTTTTCAACTATTCTGTGGTCTCCTCTGACATTTCAGACGGATGATAACTTACCCTCTCGGTATTCGCAAACAACTACCATGCTTGCGATTGCAGGGAAGGTCATTCCATGTGGTAAATGGATCAGCCTGGAACCATCAGAACACAAGTTTTTCGATGCCTTTATAATCATTTGGCTCAGCCCGAACGAAAATTTTCTGCAAGATAAGAGAGTCATAAAATGAATTGTGATAGGATATTGAAAAAATGACATATGTAAATATTGAGAATATTTTGCATTCTCTTGCTAATGTTTGCCACCCCTCCTCCCACATAACCCAGAACATAATCAAAGATTTGTTAGACCACATTTTGAGCGGGAGCATGGTGACGATAGGCCTCGCATGAAAGATTGAGGTTCAAAAAGTGTTTGCCGTTGGTGAGTTTACGCCCCTCCACTGGCGAATGTTTTGAATATCTTTTGAACCATGCAAGCTATTGGCCACCAGACTTCAAACAGTTTAACCTTTCTAACGCATGATGCAAAAATTGAAGACTGAAGGAAAATAAGCCTACTGGTTACTTTTTTGTTTCGGAATCTATTTTACCAAAAATTTGAATGTTTTGACTGACTACTCTGGCTGATTTCGGTCTATTCATTTCTAATGTATACTGCGGTATCATTCCTAATGAAAGATGTTGAAAGTGCATAAACGATTCTTCCTATCAATATAAACCTATTTAGAAATGCAAAGAATTTGAATTTGAAACTCTCTGCTTCTTATGTATGCATGTTTGAAATTTGAAATTCAAATTTCAAAGGTGATTTTCTATTATTTTTGCAATTCTTGGTTCTGCATATAATTAGCATCA
Organism: Prostheceraeus crozeri; assembly: GCA_907163375.1. NCBI lineage: Eukaryota > Metazoa > Platyhelminthes > Polycladida > Euryleptidae > Prostheceraeus > Prostheceraeus crozeri. Next base: position 1,653 of record CAJQUW010007664.1, read on the forward strand.
ATTTGCAACCAGTAGAATAATTTCATTAGCGTAACCAGTAGAACCTTATTCACTAGTCATTTAAATGCATAATGTCATACAATTCATTCACATATCCTGCAAAATTTAATGGCTTTCAAACCGTCTCATATTTCTGTAAAACTTTTTATATTTAATACCGAAATTTGTATTTAGCCCTTCTATGCTCTATTTACGAAAATACATAGCTAGAAAGTTTTCCGAATTGAATTTTGATTCTTCAGCATATATTGATTCATAATATAGCTGCATAAAAGCTGTATGAACACCTTTATCAAAAAGTGTCATGTTAACTCTTACGCGTTTTGACCCTACAACATGACAAAAATATAAAAGCGATGGTCTGGGCGGTAACGACACCCAAATAACGTCGAACCCAAACAACCAACAACTATATCGTCGTTATCTTCGACTTTTATTTTCTGAAAGGTAGGCAGTTCAGTCGGCCTGAAGTTGTCAGAGTTTTAAGATTAATTGAACTGTTTTGAAAAGCTGACCAACTCTCACGTATCGGCTCTTCCTAACGTTCGACTTCGACTCGACGTTTCTGGCTCCTCTACAATCGCACTACGAGGGACCCCTTCTGATATGCTAAGATAGAAGCCGTCTTATGTGAGTACGCGTTTCATGTGTATAGGTAACGTCTTCAACCCATAACATGTAAAAACCATTAATCAATACCCGCGTAGTTTAACGTACACGGACAACCTCGAAGCCTTTAAGAATAATTAACCACTCATACAACGATCTCTATTGTTTTTAACGCAAACGATTAACACAATTCGAGACCATAAAAATCACTCATGACAGCATATCTTGCGGTAGTTATTATTTTTTTCCCCCCCCCCCCTCCCCAAACGAACAATACTCACATAGAACCAAGACCTCTGACATTGAACAGTTTCAGACGCCTTCACAAAGGCTATTAAATCACCGTAGAAAAGGAGAAATCCCTTTCTTTAATTTCCATAAAATTTCTAACGACGATCTGGGGCCATATAAGCCATGCCAGTTATTATTTCTGAAGTCAACTTAGCTCATGCATGTTTGGTAGAGACTGTTACGCCTCATAATTGTTTTCATCTGATTAATAAAGTATGGCTACTTTGTTGTCGACACATATCATTTTGCAAGACAGTGCATGATATCTGAAGTGGGAAAAACAATAAGAAACGTTGCAGTATGCATTAAAACTTTCAAACGAAAATTAGTACTTGTGAATTTGGAATATTAGCATAATCTTTGCTATTTTTTGAGATCTGAAAATCTTAATTTCCATAATCTTAGAACATCAATAGCTAAGAAAGAGCCAATTTTTCCCGCAACAAGAGTTTCAATCTTTTATCAAAGTACATGTTCATGTATTCAATTCAGCAGTGATTAATTATATTATGTAGCGTATGATCAAAATAAATAGCGTCACAGAAATAATTAAAAAATACGATGTGCTCTATGTAATGCATATTATAAGAGAAACTGGCTTCTATATTTGGTTTCAACTATCTCTTTGTCAATCAAAATGATCTCTTCAGTCCTGCTGTGCATGTAACATAGTAGATCTACGATCCGTTTTAATCTTAAAGTTTAATTTTTTTTAAAATTTTCTTGGTCTTTCAGAGTTCCATAGTTTCCTAACTAAAATTTATCACTTGTGTTCTTATTCACATATATTTCGACTGGAAAAACTTCACCTAAAGCGATCAGTGCAAAACTCTGGTAGAATTATTTTTGATGCCGGAGTAAAATTTTCTTTGAATTCTTATTAGTTTCCATCTATGTCTATAATAATTCCCTTGATGATTTTCTATGATGTATTTAGGCTGGCGAGTATATCTGTGTAGTTAGATCGTAATTGAACTTAAACGCAATAATATAGGGAGATTGAATTGTTATTATGAGTATTGTGTCGCAATATTGAGGGCTCTATTTGTTACATTTATCTGTTAATTGCAACTGATTGATCTATACGATTTGGCACGACATGCTTTTATTCACACATAATGGCTGTAATATGAGAATTGGAATCCATGCAATGTTTCTGAACATTTTTTTGACGTGTCCTGACACTGGAAATCATATTATATTAGGCAAGATGGGTAATTTTTTTCACCGAAAAATTGCATGTGGGGTCAAGGTCAGAGAAAATTTTCATTGTCGCTCATTGGTATACAATGAGATTTCGTTGCATGCTGATTGGACAATAGAATAATACCTATGAATATGTAATCATTTTGGTACTGGGGTGTCAATTTGAGAGTTGAATAAATTTGATCAAGGGTTGAAATTTCAGTAACGTCTGCTTTAGGTGTGTAGATTCGGAATTGTACACACACTAATGTTCATGTTCTACTTGCATAACAGTACTTCTCAGGGGTTAGAGAAGGGTTTCTTTATTTCTTCAGCGGGTTGTTTGTGTAGAAAGCAAGAGGAGTAAATATTGAATGAATATAATGATGAGCGTGTTTGATCGTGTGCAAAATAAATACTCGCGCGCAATGCGTAGCCCGGTCTGGTATTGCTGAATAGGAAGATAAGTAGTATGCATTGTACGCGAAATTGTAGAATATTTGGTTGCGGCCTCGTGTTGAAAAAATGTTTTAAGGACTAGTGGGAGGTGAGAGGCTGGAGACCTTGCTAAAAAGGCGGTGCCTATGCCTTTAGGAGAGTTTTTTTATTTAGTTACGGAATGAGTGGATTTTGCTTGGTAGGAGGTTGATTTCACCTCGCTTTAGGAGGTGCTGAGTTTACAGTGGTGTAGACCCTGATGTTACGCGGTAGATACCTTATTTGGAATTGTTTAGAAAGTCCTTGTGTGATTTCAAAGATGGTGTGTTTAGATCCGTATTGTTCGTGGAAATTTGAAGTGGATTCCCTTTTACGGGATCTCCACGACAATCTTACGTAGAATGGACACTTGATCGTTAGGGTCCTTGTTGGACATTATTCCTCGATAACTGCAAATCTTTATTACTGGTGTAAAGAAGAACATATCAGTAGGCAAAAGTGCACGACCTAATATAGGCCTATTCATAGCGACACGTATTGTCCTTTTTCCATTTTTCGCGTTTTCATTGATGTGGCAGCGGGAGTATGATGTGTGAGGAATTTACTGGATTTCAACAGTACCAGTGTTCAGCCGGTTAGGGAACCCGAAAAAAATGTCCTTTGGTTACGCGGTTTTGGATTTCTAATTCTCTATTCATACTTGGAAGCGGTCCAATTAATCCATAAGTAATTCGAAGTAATGCAATAAACGCAGTTATACCCTTCGAGCGCTGACAGCTCATGGGTGATTCTAGAGAGTCACGGCTTTAATATGATATCACATATATATTTTTTGCTATACGCATCAGATTGGCGGGTCCTCATAGATTCGTGACTTTTTAATTGTCAATGGGTATGTAGTGTACCAATTAAATACACAGAACTGGCGCTAATGACAACTATCTTTAATTTTTTTTTTCTTTCTTTATTAATTGTTTATTTTAATTTATTATTGTTTATTTTTTTTTTTACTTTTTATATTTTTTTTTCTTTTTTTTTTTTTTTTTTACTTTCGTTTTTTTTTTTTTATTTTTTATTTTATTTTTCTTCTTTTATTATCTTTATTTTTATTTTACTTTTTTTTTTAATCTTTATTTTTTTTTTTTTCAATCTTTTTTATTTATTTCATTATATTTCTTTATAATTTTTTTTTTACATCCCTTTTTTTTTTTTGTTTTTAATATTATCATTTTTTTGTATCTTAAATTTTTTTATCTATTGCTTTTGATCTTTTTTTTTATTTTCACCCTTTTTAATTATTCTTTTTTTTTTTTTTTTCTTTTTACTTATTTTTTTATATAATCTTTTTTTTTTTTTTTTTCTAACATCCTTTTATTTAGTTTTTTTTAGATTTATTTCAATTTTTTTATCTTTTTATGTTTACTAATTATTCTTCTTATTTTTTTTTTTTTTTTTTAATGCTTTGTTTCATTTTATTTTAGATTCTTTCTTTTTTACTTTTTATTCTTTTTTTTATTTTTAAGTTTTTTCTTAAATTTTTTTTCTATTCTCCTTTTTTTCTTAAAGTTCTTCTTTTTCTTTATTTTTTATTTTCATTATTACATTTTAGTTTTTTTATATAATCTTTTTTTTTTTTTTTTTTTTTTTTAAATTTTGTTTTTTTTTTTTACTCTTTTTTTTTCTTATTATTTTTTAATTTCTTATTTTGGTTTTATCTTATTATTTCCCCTTCATTTATTATTTTTTTTTTTTTTTTTTTTTGGGTTTTTTTTTTTTCTTTTTTTTTTCTTTTATTTTTTTCTCTAGATTTTTTTTATTTATTTTTTTTTTTCATTTTATTTTTTTTGGGGCCAGTTTCTTTTTTTCTTTCCTATCTTATATTTTTTCTTTTTTTTTTTTTATTTTTTCTTTTTAATCTTCTTTTATAACTTTTTTTTTTCTTTTTATTTAATCTTTTTTTTTTCTTATTTTTTTTCTATTATTTTTTTTTTTATGTTTTTTATTTTTATTTTTTTATCTTTCTTTTTTTTTCTTTTTTTTTTTTATTTTCTTTCTTTTATTTATTTTTCTTTTTATTTTGTTTTTTTTTTTTTTTTATGTTCTTTTTATTTTTTTCTTTTTTTTTTTTTATTCTTTATTTTTTTTTTTTTTTTTTCGTTTTAAAATCTTTTTTTTTTTTTTAATTTTTTTTTTTTTCTTTTTTTCTATTTTGTTTTTTTTATTTTTCATTTTCTTTATTGTTTTTTTTGCTTTTATTTGTTTTATCCTTATATTTTTTTTTTTTATTTTTTTTTTTTTTTTTTAGTATATTTTTTTTGTTTTTTTTATTTTTTTACCTTTTATTTCTTTTTTAACATCTTTTCTTTTTTTTTTTTTAATCTTTTTTTCTCTTAATTCATTCTTTTTTGTTTTTATTTCTTTTTTTTCTTTTTTTTTTTTTTCCTTCTCCAGTAGATGTTTGCTGAAGTGTAGGAGGACAATCAATAAAGTTGCGACCTGTAAGGCGTGCAGTCAACTCTGCTGGCCGCGTTCGCTCGCTGAATGTATATGAAGTGTGTGGCGCCCGGGCCTGCGCGTTCGTGGAAGTTGTGTCCGTCCCTCGCTTTTCTGGGCTGCTGCTGGTCCTGACTGGGGTGAACCTTCGATTTGTCTACACGGAAAGTTACACGCGTTTTGGCCATCTGTACATAGCCGATTTAGTGACAAGTGATCGACATTCCGAACTATTTTCGATTGGGCTTTTTGTGACTCTCAGTCACGAGATTTACAACTGCTTCTGTTTGATGCTTGCACTTTTCATTCGCTAGTCGTCATTTATACATGGCATCCTTCGTGGGCCGACCAAGATGCAGCAGCTAGGAGAGGTGTGCAACCCGTTTCTTTTGTTTCTCTGGTTATCGACAAATAAAAGTACCAAGGTGAATGGCTGAAGAAGACGGTATGATACACATATTGCTGATATTCATGGCAAGGTCCTGGTGGTCATGTCATCAAGTGGAAAAGTTCTGACTCGGATAACGAGGCTATCCCTCCAATACTTTCTCAACGGAATCTCATATGCAAGATCTTGGAAGAAATGATTATCATGACAAAAATTGGGGAAATGTGGCACCGTGACCCACCAATTGAAAGACGGCGACGGTTGAACCAATGGTGTTTCGCTTTGAGGAGTTGGACCAACATGTGATTCGAAGAAGGAAACGTTATTGGAGAGCTTGGAAAACTATTTTGGACCCCGGAAATAACACAAGCTATCATAACGTTACTACTCTCAAATGAAAGCTGATTCTCATTAAGCTATACCAATCACACTAACTGAATCATCATTTCGTAGTATATGTTGCTAGTTCTATATTATCGTGGTGCAAATGGCGAATCAAGGGAATTCCAGCGGACGAACTCTTCAGTCCGAGAAATTATTCGACTTTCTATCGAAACGGTGATTGATAGTAGTGTAATGCGGTATTCCGCATTTGGAATCGATGCCTTCGTTTCGATGGATCAACCCAACACTCGTCCAGAACGTCAAAGAACTGATACATTCGTAAATGCTATTCGTGAAGTTTGGTCATATGTGGAATGAACAAATTGAAAAAGCATTTTATTCCCAGGCAAGCGGTATCAACAGTGGGTGGATGAACAGACTTCGTTTCTTCGCATTGCAGATCCCCACATAGGAATTACACAACCCTCAGAAAGCCGGGGAAATATGAGGGAGAATTGTAGTTCGCTGGTGTTGTGAAATTCAAATCACAGATACTTTCTAACCGGCGATCCATCAACACAAACCGACCTGGGAAAGATACAGAAGCAGCAGCATACGACATAAGGAAAATGAATGTCAAAGAACCTTGTTATCATTCTGACTCGACCGTTCCTTGGTGAGGGAAGAAAATATCATCGGGATCGTTAACTTCAGCTCAAAAGTGACTTGGCAACTTTCTCGTCATGGCGCACCGAACTACATATGTTAGGTACCATTGCAAGTGCAACAGGGAGGCTGCGCATGATTCCCTAAAGTTCTCCACAAAGAAAGAGGTGCCACAGGTTATCATTCATCTTTGTTTTCTGTATATGGAGGTAACTAACAAAATGATTTACGCTACAGTCATACTCAAAGCCAAGAAGAAAAGGCACTGTCTTCATCGTGTCCACCAGCACCACTCATCAAGTGAGCTGGAATGATACTCTCCTAAAATGAAGAGTGGAATCTCCAGTAGTTTCTACAACGGCACGAAAAGGTGGAGTGGAGGTCTGGGATGGAGTATGAAATGGCTAAGGAGTACATACCTGTCGCAATCCTGTTCGTCCGCTGGCCCATGGGTATACTTTCAAGTAACATGTTTGGACGTGTCTCTGGTTTATTAATTGCAATACACTCTGTTCAACTGGCATCATCCAGAATGGCATGCAACTCCAAATAAAGAACAGACGAAGACAAATGCTGCTCATAAATTTGGCAGAAAGAGCTCTTGCTATGCAGAGTATGATAAATCGTACGTCGAGCATCACACCTGCGGGCTTCAAACAGAAACGTGTGGAAACTTCTGTGCGGAAATAACAGGGGTGGAGAACCGAACCCTCGCGACGTTGCAAAATCGAATCAAGGAGCGTCTCACGTTTTTGCAAAGATGGACTTTCGGTGTAAAGAAGCGGGTAAACCGACAAGAGCAGCTAATCTCCACAAAATTTAATATGTGTGCTGACTGTACCTGACACCAGTTTGTGGTAAGCATAGGCCACATAACTCTCAGGTCAAATGTCTGCAGTGCAATTTGAAGAATTGTATTTCTAATCAAATAAATATTCTTGGATTTGCAGAGCCGTGTTTTTTGTCCGATTTTACACCATAAAGATTAAGTCCCAATGGGAAATAAGTCTTATATTGGGACATACATAAAATGCTTGGTTTTTGAGGGTGGGATGGGTATTCATATGAAATCACCCCTTGGCTGTCTATTTATAATCGAAATATCTGGTATATTTCTATTTGGTCAACAACCTTACTCCTCGTACGAAAAATCTCCTTCAAAAGGCTTTACTTAGAAATAAATACATTGTCTTAACGGGAAATCCTACCTGTAGATTACGTTATAGGCAAAAGTGAGTTCTCTCAAAAAGTCACCCTTGGCTGGTCCGCGTATAGAAAGAAATACCTTGGCTGGGGCGAGGGTTAAGCTAATAATAATACTTGTATTTCGAAAACATAATTTTCGTATACCTATTACAAATTATTGAACATTCTCAAATCATGTTGCTTTTAGCCCCAGTGAAAAATGGGAAAATATGTTTACTGAAAATACTTACATCTGTATAAGACAACTAAGCCGTATTTCAGAAAATGAATTCTAATGGCGATTGACCTCTGAACCTCATCTAATGACAATCATGCAATCGCGATCATGTAGGTAAATGGTCTTCATTTTTATTAACCTACCACCTTCCCCAGATCTTGTCGTTTAGTGTGAATATTCGAGGTGTTATTATATTTGTTTGTATATTTTCCATTTCAAATAGTGTAATCTAATGGAAATTTGATACCACTTTCGCCGCAACCCATCGGATGACAAAAATAAAGACTAATGCTTGCTCTTCTGAATCCCTTTTTCACTGCTTATTTCGGTTGGTGTGGTTTGTTTGGCATATTGATCTAACAGTTTGGAAGATCAAGCAGCAGGGGGGAGAGATTCCCTACCCAGTGGGGCGCGTTCGGAAAAAATACCGTCCCCGGCCGCAGTGTGCAAGGATTGCAATATGACTTTCGATGATGCGTAGCGTTGCAGGCACCCATAAAAATATAGACAGTTGGTGCAGTTTTCACAGCAGTAATGGATGAGTTTGAGACCTCTACAGCTGTTTTGAGGGTCTAAAAGTGTAATAGCTATGGCTGCGTAGGCCTACTTGCGATAGAGATGGATAAATCAAAAATAATCAACAAATTGAAGGGGGTTTCTGTTGAACTGAATAAAATCTCAATTTTAAAAAAATGTACTATCTGAGGTTTTATTGTAAAGAATACCGAGGTAAAATTCTCTCTTTTCCATACGAATACCTCCTTTGCTGTTTTGAAACCAGTCCCATGGACCCATTTGTGCTTCGTCATAGAGTTGGGGTGGAAGACATGAACTTCCGCCACAATCCACTTTCAGCTGATGGTGGATCTGAGCAGATAGCCTCATCACGAGAAAAATCAACGTAGGATTGCAGCCGAATCCTGCTGATACATTCCTCCATATTCGCTCCAGTAAAGAGGAGCAGGTGTAGCAATAGCAATTTGTATCTCTCCTGCCAAACAGTAGGTAGAGCTGGAAAGTGTCCACGGATCACCCTCACTGCATTACCTTCTCATCCTGGCTTTGATTGTCTGAATTCTGGATAGGAAGATCTCATAAATCACTATTGGCCACACGGTCCCTGGGAGCACCCTAAAATGGATCATCCAAGCCTTAAACCGACCTGGTCTAGATGCTCTGTTGATCTTGTCCACCTATACTTCAGCACTCGCCTGTAGTCGTACACGTTAGTGACGGTGAGTCAGCGGAAATCCATTCTATCTTCTCAGGCATTCCGCTCCTGTCTCTTAAACAGTGGAACATGCTCACCTCCGAGAGCAAGAGGATACATGCCAACCTGCAATGATAGCAAACTACTCTTCTGCGGCTTAGATTTCATCCCACACTAACCCATAAGTTCATGCAACCTGTTGAGAATACCTGAGACATAGAGTAACTTTCGCTACGCGTTTCAAAGAACATTTATATGACAAGAACTCTGCGATTTTCTGTCATCTAACCAGTCATGATGTTAACCCTAAGTCCACTGATTTGCCATTGAAATGGAAATTTTTCGATAAAAACTTAAAGCATCCAAATGTCCGACGTTCTGTAGAAGCCTTACACATCAGAAGAAACCAGCAAATATTACCTGTGCTTAGTGTTTTCGCTTATCAAAGAAGAGATAGAAAAATTCATTTTTACCAAAACCTGCAGTCTGCGTCCGTCCATTGGGAATTCAACGGATGTGTTTTTCTCTGATCCTGTCCTGACAAGAAGAAGATAACCAGTTAGAAGTCCGACAGACGTGCAGATTTGGTTAGTAGGGATGGGGAACTGTGACTTAATTCTGTGAAAGTCTCATTTTTGGATCCTTGTTCTCTGCAGAAACTCGTTTTGACTGCCGGTGGACTATTCCATACAATGGAAAAACCAACTCGTAACATTATCAGAATGATGGAGACGCTCACCTGTAATTTCGACTGCCTTCCTATCCACTTGAATGAATGAAGGTGTCGCCAGTGTTTCGTCTTAAATCCAATCCATGCTGCACAATGCGTGTGAGTGGGAACTGTATGTGGGACAGGTGTTATGGTTTTTCACAGGTAGTGTAAGCAGTCGCGCGCGGTGAATGCCTGGCCTTCTTCTGTCTTGGTGTCAAGGTTGTATGCGATGTTTCCCCTCCTCGAGATTCTTGCATACTGCGGCACTGCTGTGATTAAAAGTTAGAGCTTTGTCTTACATTATTCAAATGAAATATCATGTTTGTCACTGCTACTGTTTCGGTATCCTGAAAAACAATAGAGTTAAATGTAGCACAAAGAGTCAGATTTGTTGAGGTGTAAATGGGAATCCCATAGGTGAAATGGAATGCAGCGACATGCTCAGGACTTATTTTCATATGAGGAGAACGGTTCTGGGAAAAATTCGACATTAAGACTTCATTTCTTGCATAGTCCTCTGGCGGACGATGACTATCAATTGGAAGACGATTTGAACCACAAAAATACCACTTTTCGCTTTGTTTAAGTTAGGCCGGAGGCACACACGAAAAGCCATAAGCCGTAAACAGAATTCTAACTCTTAAGTTTCATTGAGAACTGGCATACAGAATAAGCAATAAGGAACAAGCCGCCATACGGTTGAGAATCCTTGGGTGATTATCTTCAATAGAACCGAAATTGTGATATAACTTCATTCTTTATGCTTAAGCTCTACTATGCTTCATGCTCTTACAAAAATTAGACAAATGTCATATATTTTCTTCCTCTGCCTGCTTGTATTAACAGTCATGAGTAAAACTATTGTGAAAGGAACCTATAACTTATGGCTTATGGCGCATGACTTT
>CAJQUW010007666.1:0-86979 GCA_907163375.1 Prostheceraeus crozeri
TTAACGTCCATTCTAGATGTTCTATTGGTATCAACGTCTATGTCTATACCCGAAGGTGGAGTGTTTTAGATGACAGAGAAAGATTGGTCAAAGTTCGCATGATTATGGAGCGCTTGTTATTTCATTTGGTAAGGTTAAGGCCACATGACAAGCTTTTAAGCTGTGCGGTAGCCGCGCTGTGAATCAATGTGTTTGTATGGGCTTCAATCGGAGCGGCCACACTAGCAGCTCCTGCTGCGCTGTGGCAGCTTGTCACAGCTAGCTTCGAGCTTTGGTAATTCCTCTCTCAATTATTACAGCTCAAAGCTAGAGCTATGGGATGATCTATTTTTAGCACTAAGTAGTAAACCAATAATTCTGACGAGTGGAGAGCGATAATCAAGCTGTATGTGGCCGCGTAACTCTCACAGCTCAAAGTTTGACAAAGATTTACGTCGCTGCTAGTTTTAAAGCGCGGCTCGTCATGTGGCCTTACCCTAAAGGGCCACCCGACAGCTAGACATCCACAAACCCGCAGTAGAGAGCATTTGTCAGGTCAGCATTGACCACCTGAATAACAAGTGCTCCATAATTATGTGAGTTTTGATCAAACTTTCAACAACACCCGCATTACAAAATCAGTCTTCATGGCTACTTGTGACGCAGATATTTTGTCAAACGATGACACCAGTTATCGACCTAAATTCCTTTTATTGTCTTGATTTGCTCCGAAACAAACAACCACTTACCAATACACTGAGGCTCTCGACGGCTCCAGGAGTTTCTTTATTGACTTGCAGAATACGTTTGATATGCATCTGAATATCTTCACGATGTTTTTCTTTTTCTTTAACTGTAACGACGGAAAGAATCTGATAAGCATATAATCTGAAAGCTTTATTGAAGAAGAGAAATAAAAATGAGACTATGAAGCGCATGCTTCACCTTGATTCCTGATGCTTGCTATACCTCGTACAATGGTTGAAATCAGTATTAAGACCTTGATATCAAAAATGGTCTTTGAAAAAAGAACAGTTCTTTCTGATTAGACATGTAACTTGGCAATTGATAAATTTATCAAATCTCAACAGATGTAACCACCACGAGACATGTTTCGGCCTGTTGGGCCTCATCAGTCGTGGGTAGGTACCCATGATAAATGATAATGTGGGAGATTTGATAAATTTATCAATTGCCAGGTTACTTGTCTAAACATGCAATGAGTAGCGCCTGCGTGAAGCGCCTCAATCTCGGATGCGGTATTAAATGATTGCAGAATGCAGTCCGCCCTCCACGTGCCTGCGTTAAAGCAGTGCCTTCCTGGCTAATTCACGCGCTCAACAGATGGTCCGGTGGCCTTGTGGTTAGAGGGTATGCTTGCACGTCCTCTAGCTCCCAACGTCACTGGTTCGAATCTGCCCTCGACTGATGAGGCCCAACAGGCCGAAACATGTCTCGTGGTGGTTACATCTGTTGAGATTTGATAAAGCTCTTTCTGACTAATAATCTTCTCCTCAATAGCATGAACAGACACGCTAATGTACTGGAGGACTGGATTTTAAATCTCATGATAACTGCATGTTCTCGAAAATAGTCAGTGGGTTGCATGAATGAATGTTGGCGATTGTTATTTAGTTCTCAATTCTTTTAGTGATCAAATTTAAAAATTGTGATGTAGCAAAATACGAACGGAAGAATGGAAATCCAGAGAAAGATGATCTAGACATTGACGACAAACTCGAGACTCAGGATTTGCCAGTTGAAGAACCAGACGTTCAAGTTGCGTGACGACACACGCTTCGCTTTATTGATCACTTTATATGGATCTTAATGAACATAAACTTGAGCAATCATCGATTGTGTCACTTTTTATTAGTTTGATAACAGTACAATTCATGCAAAAGGTGGCAATAAAAATAATGTTCAAAGAGGCAGTTATATTATGTATTTGTTCTATTTACTAATTATGAAATGAATATTGTAAAAGCTATAATGATGAAGCAAGAGCAATCACACTACAGTACAATAGAACGGTGTAGTCCGGCAGCCAGAACGAGTTTCTGCAGGGAACGAGGCCGAAAGTGAGACTTTCACAGAATGATGTACACCCTATGACTACTACGAATCTGCACGTCTGCCGAGTTCTAGTGAGTTCCTCTTCTTGTGAGACAGGATCAAAGAAAAACACATGTAAATCCAATGGGACGCAGATTGCAGCTTTCGGTTAAAATGAAATTTTCCTTGTTTTCTCTTATCAACTGCAAAGTATTAAGTCTAGCGTCATAATTTTTGACATGGAATGTCTTCAGGTCATTTCCTTTCATATTTATGGATCCTTGTCAATATAACTAAACACATTTAGATTTGGCGAATCTCTTTATGTCGGCAAACGCAAACATTTTGAGCTGCTTTATCCACACCCAACCACATTATCACATACATTGTCGATCAGAGTCATGATAAAAGCACATGCACATGATAGGAAATGACCTGAAGACATTTCATGTCAAAAATTATGACTCTGGGCTTAGTACTTTTCGTCTAATCAGAGAAAACATACAAAATTTGATTTCAGCCAAAAACTACAATCTGCGTCCCATTAGATTTACATGTGCTTTTCTTTGATCCTGTCTGACAAGAAGAGGAACTCACTAGAGCTCGGCAGACGCGCCGATTCGTAGTAGCCATAGGGTGTACATCATTCCGTGAAAGTCTCACTGTCGGACTCGTTCCCTGCAGAAACTCGTTCTGGCTGCCGGACTAGTATGCCCTGCTTACATAATTTTCTATCAATATCAATGTAGTGAAAGATTGTGAGATTCTATCCGCCTATGTATTCCTGAATTATTGTTCAATTTGTCACGTTCTCTTTACTTCAGATAACAGTTGACAATGAACTGCAAACTGAACATGAATGTATGGAGAATCTGATGCATGCTGACCTTTGTCTTTACACGGACGTGAAGGCAGATTTAAGGGATCAGGCGCCGCAGCAGGCCCAGACACTTCCTTCATTAGCGCGTCCAATTTCTGGTCCAATTGAGCATGACGGGTGAAGTTTAAATCGATGTATACATCCTTCCCGAATAGAGCAAATGGACTCCAATACACTGAATCTGAATAGCTGAAAGGAAAATTATGAATTGGTCATCAGAAACCATTTAGAACAAAATATTATTCAATCTCATTTTCTTTTCTCTACAATTCAAATAATCTTTAATAAAACAGCATGCATCTTTGGATAGTATAAATTTGCAAATAGAAGAAAGAACAGACCCAAAAACAAGATTATCAAAAGCTTTACTATAATCCAGCAGCAAAAACACAACAAGTACCGGATTTCTGATCAAGAAACTTCAGAATGAAATGATACAAAGGTGTGAGATCTGGAAAAATTACTCAAATGAACCTGGATTTCTTCAGCTGATGCGCTTTCACTTTTCCTCGCGGTAGTAAATGCTTCGAATATATGGGATAAATAGAAGTAATCCCATCTTCACTATAAATAACTCACTTCGGTGTGGATTTCACTGCATTCGTGGCCATGGAATGGGCCTCTGTCACTGTTGCACCCTCTTGAAGGCATTTGTAGAAATGATAATAAAATTTATGTTGCACTTCCCTTGGAACTGCCCACAGTTGCATTAGCACACACTGCGCTCCTGAAAGTAAAGGAATAGCCTACGTAACAAGTGACGACTCAATGCGGCATGTGATGAATGACATTGGATGAAATCCTAGTGTAGTCTACCGAATGTACAATCTGAGCGGCGTTCAAGAAAATTAGAAGCTATAGAAGTAATGAGTGATGGAACTACTATTTATAACTGAACATAAATCATTCAACATTCAATTACTCAAATGATTTTGAAATAGAACTCATCCATCCAACTAGTCTGACGTGCTCAGTCCGAGAATCATCTGTGATTACCGTCGCAGTGACCTGTGGCAGTTCTCCCCCCGGGAGACCTGAGTTCAGACATAGTCAAGGTCAAACTTAGGACTTTTAAATGGTTCCACTTGCTGAATACTCACATCAGAAGAATAAGACTGAGTTAGATGAAAACTCGGCCACATGGAAGAAAGGCGAGCGCCTAATGTATTTCCGAGTATAAACAAGGTTTGTTTATTTTCAAAAGGCAATATATAACTCTGCGTAGCGGAGATATCAAATATTACAAGGCTACCTGCTGATGTATCATCGAGCTGATTTTCAAATGTAGAAATCTTTTGCAATTTTGAATGACTTAATTGACTTATAAATAGTGATAATTTGGAATAATTGCCAATAATTATAAATTGGGAAATTATAAATATTAAGTAATTTTCGTTGCTATTCGAACTATAATCCAAATATTGTCTATATTAACCCATTAATGTCCAATGTACCATTTTACCTGCCTTCGAACTGAGCGGCCAAACTTGCAACCAGAAGGACGAGATAAACGTGATGATAATGGCATTCCTCCCAACCTGATGCGATGCTGGAACGCTCGTAAATTAAGTTAGAATTTTATTTAGAAAATAGCTCGGCGTTAAATGGTTTACTAAATAGAACATCATCAAAGTAATCGACATCTCTGATGAATGACTAACTGCTGATATTTTGACACAATCGACTTCATTGTCTTAAAAACATAGAAATGCTGGTCTAACAAAACTCACCTGCAAGTAGGAAGAGCGATGGTAATAGATTGTTGGTGTCCGCGACCTCACGGCGATAATTTGACCAACCACAGCTCAGGACAACGAGATTGGCTCGCAGACGAATCCTCAATAGTTCAGGAGGTCGGATGAGGTAAGAAGATTCTTCAACTTTGGAGGAGTTCTGTCTCCAAGAATTTGGAGTGAAGACGAGAGTGCCCTCATGGCAGCATGCCCATGTGGCGATGTGCAGCACAGTGGCATACGGTGCTAATTCGAAGAATTTATCCTTGGTGGCCTCATAACCATCAACTGGGTCAACTGCACAATAACTGCCAATTTCAAGGAGCTCTTCACGAGTTTTGGACAGAGAAGCGCACGGTTTCCAGTCTTGGCCATTCAGAGTAACACTGAAAGAATGCATGACCAACTGCTAAACAACAGAGACAGGAATTTGCCATAAGCTATGAATATCTCGTTAAAAGTAACCTTCATATACAAGCAGCAGATAGATATTTTCAACTGGAAAGCAGAGTCGAGCTGATAACAGAATTTAAGATAAAATATTCATCGATAACTTAATTTAGAAAATTTATCGATGGTATTGACAGGATGTGCCCTATGTGTCTCAATCCTTACAAACCGAAATTGGGTGAACAGAATGTCCCTACCTATGGACAAAATTACATATTATAAATACCTATTACAAAAGGAAAAAAATAGAGACATCATGAATTTACCAAAAAATCGCGACGCTTTCGGCTGAAAACTTTATATTTTCACTTTTTCATCAAAACTTTTGTTGTTTGGTATCTTAAGAAACCATGCTTAAGGATTGCGTGTTGTTTGAAGTACAAATATGTAAATTATATTCTAATAAGTTCAATAGCTGTTCTTCAAACTTCATCAACATCTCTCATTACCGCTAAAAACACAAACAAAACAATTAGCGAGGACATGCCATTGTTCTCTCGCGGTGACTACATATTGCTTATTTTGCATGCTTGTGCGCTTTAGCAGTAGTGAGAAAAAATGTTATAGAAGTTTGAAAAGGAGCCATAGAACTTATTTGAATGAAATTCAAAGAACTATTTAATATTAAATTTAAAAAATTCAAATTTTCAAAATTAATTGTATATTTTGATGTTTAAATTTGATTTCGATGTCGATGGTACAAATGATTAGCTGACTCATTTTCAAAGAAAATCCTTCACTCATATTGGAAATCGAGGCATTTCATTGAAAACTTTCACACAAAGTGTCTAAAAACGTGGCGATAGACTTTCGAATTCGATGAAGTATTTTTCAAAACAGGTCTCGAGTTTGACTTTCCAGTATGCCGAAATATAACTAAAAGTCACAAAAACTTTAAGTAAAAGTGCAACAAGGTGACCAAATCCCCCCAGGCATGGATGGGGTTATATCAGATTCTTTTACTTAAGCTTCCCTCAAACTCAAATAGCATCGAAAATTGGAGGAAATCAAACAAATTCATTGAACTTACCATTTTGGCATGTCTGGATTACCTATCACCAGACAGCGGTCAAGATCAGCTACTTGTCGATATTCTGGCACGGATAGCGAAGAGCGGCAAATATCAGTGCCAGTACAGGTCATTGTAGTCATGCTGCTTAAAGATTGTTGAATTCTTGGAGAAGGGACATTCGTCTGTTTTAACGGAGGCAATTTCACATCTTTCATTTTCCTCTGTGCTTTCGGCTTTGATTTCGCTTGCAGAGAAGAATATCCTACACGAGTTACGTTCTCTTCAAGCTTCACTTCGGAGCGGTTACCATAAACAAGATAAGGATTGGTGACTTTCTTGGTGTCGAGGTTGAGCCCTTTAGTGGACGATGAACCACTACGCATGGAGATAGGTGCTGGAGGTGGCAAGCGATGTCGCAAAGCTCCACCATGTTTGGAATCATCACGCTGGTTTTCAACGGACTGAACTATTTCCAATTGGTCTAATTCATTCACAAGAACTCGACTGAGAATAAACAGAGAAGGTACTATGGTTACTCTCCATTCTTCAGCCAAAGCTTGTCCATCTCTATTGCATAAAGAATGGAAAGGGCATAGAGAAAGACATTTATCGGGAACAATGATAAGTGCTGGTAAGGCACCCTCACAATTTGGCTTCGAAGCATATTCTGCCGCAAATTTGGTCATTATGTCTTTCACTGGCTCAATCAGAAGTTCATATAACGTCTGTTCAGGGAGCATTGGTTCGCGGCTAAGAGAACTGCTGATTGGAGTATTCACTATACTTGTCGCTTGACTGTTTGGCTGCTGCTTTGCTTCGTTCTGCTTTTGTAGTCGACGTAGAGGATCTTCTTTCAAAGGAAGAGCACGATTATCACAGAAGCGGAGGAGCTGCTTGAAAGGCAATTGATCTCTCCATTCCTTTACCGAAGTGAGCAAACGGGGAGCATATTCGTATGTTTGTTGATGAATTGGACTTTTCTGTTGGCGGCTCTGATTTCCACGCCTTTTGGATGGCTTAGGAGGAGGTTGAGTCAATTTTACTTCACCGGGCTTCAGTATCCACACAACCAAAGTCTCATCAATGATGGAATAGTACAAGACCAGCGCTTCTTGTTGGCGGACAGTTTCCATGGCTTTGGTACTATCGAAAGTCGCATGGCTATCTCCCAAGCGCATCAACTGACTGCCACTGACAAGTGATTGCAAACTCCGGGATAGCGGGTTCGGAGCGGCAAATGGACTGATGACCGCAGCTTGGTGAGACAAATGTTTATACCAGGACCATTTCCGTGTTCTATCGGCTACTGATAAAGCTTCCTGTCGGTTGCCGGATTTCAGAAGTACCTTTTGAAGACATCGCAGACAGGAATCGAGCCGTTGAATAAGATCGTCGGGACAAAATGTGTTTTGCTCACGGTGTTGTTGTATTTGATTTTCGAGTGATGGAACTAATTTATCCAAATAATTTCGTGCTGTTTGAAGCTCCATAACGAAGTTTGAATGACTTAATATGCTAGCCATGGCCATCTGAATATCCGCGAGGGTTTGCTCATTGTTTACTTCGAACTGCCCGTCTGTTGAGCTGGAGATTTCTTCCTCTGTGTACATCTCAGCCTCTTGGAAATAAAATAAAGCATGCTGATGCCTTCCCGCAGCTTTATATGCCTCACCCATCTTCAGGAGGGCTAAAACTCGCTCTCCAACATCTCTCCCTTTCATGGCGTACTTAAGAAATTCTACAAAACATTCGTCAGCTTCTTCGAATCGCTCCAATCGCATCATGCTTTCTCCCATGATTTTCCATGCGTTTCCAATAGACTGAGGATCAGCATTAGACGGATGTTCCATTGTCAAAACATGCTGAACATGATACGTTTCTGACAATTTGCCATGTTTCAGCGCCGCATATATAGCTCCGAGACGTCCATATCCTCTTGCTCGTCCCATCTGATCACCAGCACGTTTGGCTGCAGCAACATTTGCTTTGAAGTGTTCTGCTGCGTCAACAAGATCACCTAAAGACTCTGCGAGTTCTCCTGCTAGCCAATTGGCATCTGCTTCGGTGCTGGGTTCGATGGGCAACTCATCCTTCTTTGCAGTCTCCAGCAAACGGATATGCTCTTTCGCGTGCATTCTCGCTCTAACCAAGTCGCTGATGTTCTTATAAGCCAAACTAAGATTCGCTTGAAGGGCCATTTCTAGACTTAGGGGCCAAATAGTTTGTCCTGGGTCGTTGCTTTTATCTTCCAAGTCCTTTTTGTACCCAGGAAGTGACAGCAAAGTATCTTCACGGGACAGCTGCCTTGTTTCACACCCAGCTTTGAGATCTAACAGACGCTCGTAATGAATCACTGCTTGATTATACTCCTGTCGGTTGTGAAACAGACTGGCCAGACTTACAAGGGATTTCACTTGATAACGTAGATCGTCAGCCTCATTGGCAGCAGAGAGACAGTCTTGATAAGCCTCTAAGGCAGAGTCAATGGACCCTTTCGTTGTATGTGAGTGAGCTAGCGCTAGAAGGCTGCGCATTCGAAGACCACGCTGCGTTCCGATAAACGGTTGAGCACATACGAGTAAATTTATACAAAGTGTTGGACGCTGATGCTGTTCTGCAAGCAATCCGAGTTCCACTAAACACACAGAAAGATCAACACCTGGAAAAGAAGAAAAATAGAACGATAGAAAATATATCCCGCAGTTGAATACAAGTTGTATATTGGCCTACTTGACAAATGCTGCACAGTATCCTCTTCAAGGTTAATCATGCTCTTAAAGATTTCAACTAAACGATCTCGTATCTCCAATTGTTCGCCAACTGAAGCCTTGGTTAGACATTTAAGGTGGCTGGCAACTGCCTCCTCAAATTTTCCTGATTTCTCCAGCAGCAAGCCTTCCAATGTTTTCACCTGTAAATGAGAAGCAAAGTACGTTGCCTATGTACATGGCAGGTGTAGTAGGGGTTAGCAAAAAATAAACAATTGTGCAAAAAATAAGAAATAATAGCATCTTTCAGGAAATATATTAATTTATAAACGTATTTAAAGTGTCATCATAAAAACCGACGGCCAGAGTTTGTTAAAGGATTATACTTGAAAATATCGTATATCTGTCATAACTCATAGTTTTACCTGCAACTGATGGCTTCCGTTTTGTTATGTACATAATACACGGAATTGATTAGGTAGTAACCGGATTTCTAAATACTATAGAAATCCATCCAATAGCGCATGGGAATATCCAAATCCACTCGTTTTCATTCACAGCATTTCATTGCATGATGGCGGCGTGAATGATATCCTTCCATTGTGTTTATACCACTACAACGCTACAGCGATAGCTTGTCAAATTATTATTTTCTCGCAGATTCTTGTGCAAATGACAATCCTGGGCAGTAAGAAGATAGGAAGATTTCAAATCTTGACATTTTTCTTGACCACGAGATAGCATGACTTAAGCTCGATAAATTTCATCACATTCTAATGGTACCGTAACCTAAGTCTGTCAGCCGATGCATCTGAAAGTTGTGTAATCATTTGTGACTTCCTCATGTTGAGAAACGGATGAACTTGTGCCATCATTAAGAACTAATACCAACAAACACAAAACTTCGAAGCATTTGGCTTTCTTCGAGGTTGCTAAATGAATGAAAAGAATTCCGGACAATTTAATCACTACAGAAGAACTCGTGAAGTATTGCAGTTTCGGGTTATGGAGTATACATGCCACCGAACAATTTCCGCACAGGCTCAACACCATGCACAGTTGTCGATTACACTGTGAGTTCAATTAAGATGGATTCGTCTATATATCCTATCATAAGAGTAAGCAAACCTCCAGTCCAATCATTCATTTCACTAAATTTCAAAGCAATTCTTTTGTATGTTTACTGACAAACTAATGGAGATCTCCATGAAGCCCTAGCTCTACAGACTATGTACTTGTACTATCTATACAGGTAAGAATACATGAAAATTTCCGTGTGATATTTTTTCATATAATACAGTGAGATCGTTGGAAGACCCGAGATATCTGCACTAAACTATGCGTTAGAAGAATATATCAAATTCATCGTTTTAACTTTGACATTGGATTCAAGAAGCTTTATTTTGAAGCTCGAACCATTAAGGTACTTTTCATTCTAATAACGAGGTAGGTATATACGATACATAGTCAAACACAATAAATAATTCAGGATGCGAAACTAATTTGACAAAACGAGATATCAAGATACTCATTCGATCGAATGCATATTCTAAAATGTCATTGTACAAGGATTTTTTTTACTGAAAACATAATTAATTTTTCCTTTACTTAGGCCTACATCTTTACTGAAAAATTATTTAATTGATGCTTATTAATTGATTCGGTTGGATTCCAAATAAATGTGATTGGATAGCGATTGTTGGTTTATTATGAAATGAAAATTTTATGGCTGCTGTAAAGTATTAAGTTAATCATGAGCAGCTACTTTACCTCAGGCGACTCAGGATTTAAGGCGGAAAGTCTTTCGATATCGGAAAGCGCATCATTGACATTGTTGACGTCCAGCAGAACCTGCGCTCGGATCTTAAGCAAATCAGGATTCTTATCATCAATTTCGATGGCGTCATTGAGGAATTGAATAGCTAAAGAATAATTTTTTGACGCAATTTCCCGTAAAGCTTTGTCACGAAAGTGTTTGATCTGAAAAGAGAATAATTTTTGACCGTTATTGAACCATGGCACAAATACACAAATCAGAGCTGCCACTCTTATCAAAAATAAAAACCGTGAAGTCAAATCGCAGTCTCAAAAGGGCCCCTTCACAAACTCAAAAGGGCCCCTTCAAAATCCAAATCATTTGCACCTTGGCAAAACATTTTCTCACTACTTAGTACAAATGAAATGTCATGTATTGGCTATGAAAAGAAAAAAATACCAGAAATATTCATGAGAATTTTACCTTTGCAAAATATCAAAACAAAATTCAATCTTTGCATGGTGATCATCTCAAAGTAAAGACTTTAACGACAATTAGCACACATGCACTTCCCGAAATTGCACTGGGAACTTGTGAAGTCATGTGACACCCGCATCCGGAAATGGTAGCAGTAGTAGTAGGCCTGGCAGCACATATTGACAACGGAGTGGAAATCATGCAGACAATCACCATTAACATTTGTAGAAGTTTTCAAGATATGCACCCAGCTGATGATTAAATAATGTAAAATTAATTCATAGTACGGCAGCCAGAAAAAGTTTTTTCAGGGAACGAGGCCGAAAATGAGACTTTCACAGAATGGTGTACACCATTTACCTACTACAAATCTGCGCGTCTGACGAGTTCTAGTTAGTTCCTCCTCCTGTCAGACAGGATCAATGAGAAATGCACAAGTTAATCCAATTGGACGCAGACTGCAGTTTTTGGCTACAATGAAATTTTGAATGTTTTCTCTGATTAAGCGAAAGGCACTAAGCACAGAGTCATAATTTTTGGCATGGACTGTCTTCAGGTCATTTTCCTTTCATGTTCATTCGCCCCAGTCTGTAAAGCTAAACACATTTAATTTTGCCGAGCCTCTTGATGTCGGCAAACACAAACATTTTGAGCAACTTTATCCACATTCAATCACATTGTCACATACATCGCCGATCAGAAGCATGATAATAGCACATGCACATCATAGGAAATAACCTGAAGACATTCCATGTCAAAAATTATGACTCTACAGTAGACTTAATACTTTTCAGTTGATGAGAGAAAACACAGAAAATCTCATTTTAACCATAAATTTCAATCTGCGTCCCATTGGATTAACATGTATTTTCCTTTGATCGTGTCTGGTAAGAATAGGAACTCACAAGAACTCGGCAAACATATGGTGTACATCATTCTGTGAAAGTCTCGTTTTCGGCTTCGTTCCCTGCAAAAACTCGTTGTGATTGCTGGACTATAATCTCACAAAGACTTAGATAAGCGAATCATGCATGGGATGGAAGACATGCATCGCACAGAGGTACGTGTAAACTCAGAGTAGAATTTTTAAGTCCTCGGCATACGATCAGGTGTCAAACCAAGTGGGAGATGTTCTGGTTTTGTGGCAATTCCCAGACAGAGGCGTATGCTCTGTGTCTACCGACAACGGTAACAATATCCTAGGGACAATTACAGGATGCATAGACATTGTCAGACATGATCAAAATCAACAGCAGTTAAAAAATCACCAAGGCGGTCACTGATACCAACGAAGCAGGGAGAAGCATATTCAAAAAGAGATCGAATAGAAGTTGAATAAACAGTGTGATGAACAAACATTGGATATCCCTAAAATATGAAGCCTTGAGGATGCCCGTTTCTTTAGATTGATTAAATGAGTTTTGAAGGTCAACTCACCCCCTTCCTGCAATTGGGAGGGGTTTCTAAGGGTCCCCATTAGGTGTTGAGCGGGCCATTCGCCTGCTCCCAGCGTTGAATGAGCTCCGTACACCTGACCGATGTTGAAGAGGTGTTTTGTATTTTGTGGTTGAGATTCACATAGTGGACAAATAGGTGAAGAGTAGACAGAGGGATTTATCACATGAAATTATTCTATTAAGAAGGGTCATTGGTTGGTGCCGAGTTGTGCCAGTGTTTTGCGGACGGAGGGGTAGACATTTATTTCTCTTCTACAACGTCAGAAAATATCAGAATGAATAAGAAGTATTTCGGTGGACGCTTCGGGAACAGACCCTTTCTCAATGGCTGAACCTCCAGAATCTACTCTTTTTGAACGACGAAAGCAACTTTTTGTAGTGCAACAAGTAACACATCAGTAGTAATATTCCTGTCGACAAGGCAATCATAGCAGGAGTGTAATCCAAGACTACTCGAAATGGCTTCTCTTTCATTAAGTACGCTTAGTGCGTCATTTTGATTTTTTGTGGTTTCTTATAGATCATGTGTTACTTTTCATTGTCTAAACTGCAATGTCATGTTCGAATGCACTACGACATGAGAATAAAGCAATTATTATTACTAGGGAAGCGTCAATTCGTGACGTCGATTCAGGCTCGTAGACCAAGCCCGAATCAAGCTCGTTTCCCACTGTGCATATTCAAAAATGCCTGAGCACGCTTTAAAGCATTAACAATAAAATCGGCACCCTCGCAGTTACAATCACAATGGACATGCGCACGCAAAATATTCCTCATGACCCTTGTTCGTAGTGTGACAATGTCGACGTCTAATTTTGAAGTTCCTCGATGATTTGCAAATATAACTGTCGTTGCACATTAAACACCTAAATCCATAAACTATGTTCCTCACGTTGCGTAGCCTGCCTAGGCTAGCCGGCAAAATATTGCATCATCTGCTGCTGCCATCATGCTAATTTAACTTAGGATAATAAAGCAATCTTTTGAATTTTATTGATTCTAATCATCAAGCGAAAGTTTAAACTATATTAATTATTAATTGGTCTATTCATTTTATCACTTAAGTGCGGTAGAAATAAGTTACAATCAATCCATGAATCTAAATATGCAAGTACATCTAGACGAGTATAAATGCAACATGCAGAATACTATTTTTGAATTCAAATGTAAAATATGCAACAGTCATCATATAGCTAGATCATCGACATCGAGGAACCTCGAAATAAAGTATCAAGAATAATTCCACAGCATAAAAAGGAGTGATGCAAGTGTTTTGAGTGTACAATGTAGGCCTGCATGTCCGTAACAATTGTAGATGTGCGAATGCTGACGATCATAGAGCTGAAATTTTGAAGTGTGCTCAGGACACTATTGAATGTGCGCCTTGGGAAGTGAGGTTGATTCTGGCATATAACTAACACAACCGATGCAACAATTGTCCAAGTCTAATGCGGCGTTTTATATGTCTCAGCTACAAAAGACTCCACATCACTCAAAATAGCAAGAAATACACATATATAATATTGTGCCTTCTCTGCTTTATCTTGCTTCACATTAGTTGACACAGCTTCGTTTCTAATTTGAGCACACCGAGCCCGAAATGAAGAATTCAAGAGCTGTGAACAAAATCTGACGTAGCGGGAACTGCAGACGCTTCTGTCGTGGTAGCCACCATCAGTGCAGTACAGATCTTTTGTATAGAATCAGAATCAGGTTTTTGAATTTTTGAAACCAATCTCTGAGAACGAGATTTGGATCACTTCGGGATTTCTAGAAGCACTGCAATCCGAATCACAATTTATCTGCATCTGAGTTGCTGATTCTTCACAAAAAGACAAACTGCACTGATGACGGCAAGCAAGCCAGAAGCGCTTCCAGTTCCCAGTTAATTTCAGTCAGATTTTATTTTCACCTTTTCAACCCATTCTTTTAAGTTCTTTGGAAAAATTGGTGATTTCTTGAGTGAAATAAACATTTCTTAGCTAAAAGCGATTTTAGCAGTTAAGCAAAATTTTAACTGTAGTGTTCTACTTGTAATTGATAGTTCATGTCTATGCTTAACTTAAAACTATCAGTAGGACTGCTTTACCGGTCTATTGAATGATCTTTGCAATGACCAAAATCCCAGCGGTTCAGCCAATACAGCTTTAATAACCACTGCTAAAAATTGTTTGATTTGAGTTCAGTTTGGTAAAATGTTGGTCTTTTGAGAGACTTACTGCCTTTATCTCTTCAGTTTCACTGATCACTTCGCTTCCATCTGCCAAGCTATGTATACTAAAGCTTTGAGAAGGAAGAATATGATGGAAATGAGAAACTTTTTCCATGCTGTTATAGACGAACAGCTATTCAAATATATTGTACATAGTTACTGAGCTTTAAAACAAACAATGCTCCTGATTTCCATCTACGCGTAATTGTCTTGGTCAAATTAGATGACACATGCACAAACTAATTCACAAACATCCATTGACTGATACTTCTTTACTTTTTTCGTATCTGTCAAGGCTTCAGAATTCTTCAATCAACTGAAGGATATATTCATAGACATCGAAAATCAACAACCAGTGTTCGACATAGTCATAGAGTAAATATGTCAGGTAGAGTGGTAACTCCGCATTTATTAAATCCCCAAAATGTATACACTTTCGATTTTATTTAATGAACTCAAAGGAGATACAGTCGGAATTGTTTCTAAATGTGAGCTATGCGCATTTATGCAGTTTTGTAGAAATTACAACGGAATTGACTGATAATGATAGCATAAAACAGAAGGAAATGATATTGTTTTACAGATAGTGCTTGTCTGACAGCCTTGGAGAGGTAATGTTTGTTAAATTGGCAACTGGATGACCTGCGCTATTGATTTCCTGCTGAACCTCAAGAATATTTTCTTAAATTAAGCGTGATCATATCACAGGCATCCTGCACTGGCACAGCAAAATCACATAATCAAAGACAATTACTTCATTTAACTTTGAAAGATGTAAATGGTTCCACAACACTATTCAGGCATAGAGTAGGTACATTAGGTAGAGTGGTAGCTCCGCATTTATTAAATCCACAATGTGTATACACTGTCGATTTTATTAAATGAACTCATGTGAGATACAAGTGGCATCATAGATGTTTGCATCTTTCATTAGACTTTTTCTGGCATGTACATGATCTGCCTTGAATTCTTGCATGTAATGTGTTTTTGGCTGTGAATCAAGTGACTTTATTTTGCTGGGTCGTAGTGGGAAGAAGTTTACCAGAACAGAAAAAGAAATAATTTTCTTGTTAGCCGTTCATGCGTTGCGGACACTAAAACCTGTATCGAGAAACTCAAGTGGAAGTATCATATTCGCCAAAGCTCTTTTGACCAAGAGTATGAGTCTTGATATGCTTGCCACAAACATAGTGAAATGGTAACTTATATATTTTCTTCCTACGGATAACTTGCAAAATTTACAGAAGTTTTCGAAAAATTATATTGTTTTAATGCGAAAAAGAACGCCAGAATTATTTGAATTCATAAACAAATTCCAAGGAAAATAGAATTTGCCATCTCAATGGCATAGATTGTTATTACGTTTCCCATTGATACTGCTTCTTCATGCTTCTGATAAGTTTGCTTATTCAAAGGGTAAGGTTAATTCTTTTTCAAACCGTTAAATTTTATTCAAACGTTGATCAGTGTTAGCAGTTTGTATGAATGAGCAGAATTCTTAAATAAGATGAAGAGTCTATCTGAAACACTGATCAGTTAATTGAAGGATCAAGGATCTATTTGAAGTGAACTCCGTTTCTTTGAATGTTGTGCGATCACCCTGCACTTGGCCGATGACCATATTTAAAAGTATGCCGTGTTAGATTTCCGTCTTGGACGGTCAATGCTGTGACTTCTTTTGATGAATAAAGATGATACAGTCCGGCCGGTCATCCAGGCTGCAAATTAGCATTTTGAAAAACCGCTGTTTCTGAATTACTCAAGTGAGTTACTGTCATCTAGCGAGATGTTCGTGAGCTTGAAACTCGACAGATTTTCTCCGTTCCCATGAAGTGACTTCCTTTTAGCGTGCATCATTCAGCGTCTAGTTCACATAGTCAGTTGACTGTTGCATGCTGTACATGAGTCCATGGATTTGAATCACCTAGCATGAAGCAGCTCAAAATGTTAAAATCAATTCATACAGACCAACCTAAACAGACGATGTCCAAGTTAAAAGCACGAAATGTATAATGTTAACTAAAGGCCACTTAGCCAAGGTCAATGATCAACGATGATGCATATTTTTGAGACTGTTTTATTTTGTTGTATAATGCTATTACTTTTCATGTTGCGTATTCAACGCATTATGAAATTATGCATTGAGGATCAAGTTAAATTTTGTCCGTACGAAGTAATGTTGGAAAACCAAGAATTTCGACCTCTGAGGATGTTGTTGCAATTTTAGAATATAGCGTTTGATGCGCATCCAATTGAAGCTGGTCTGATCTCTGCTTGCATCAAATTAAGATTACCTTAGATGTTTTGGTGTTCTACAGTTGCTATCTTATAGGTCCACTGGCATTGATCAACCGGTAAAATTTTGTTTCATTTGTTGTGCAATTGTGTTCTCCAGTTGCTAGCTTATAGGCCCACTGGCATTGATCAACCGGTAAAATTTTATTTCATTTGTTGTGCAATTTAGGTTGACATCAATTCATAGGCACAGGAAATGTGACGAGGCAACAAAGTAAAAGTAAACAGTTTAATATTTTCCCAATTCCGTCGATAATGCTGTTACAGTCGCCTAAATTTTTCTACGCTATTGACTAGCCGACGTTGATTAATGTTGGCTGCTCTTGGGTATGCCATTACCGGTATATGAAGCCTTCGACTGTGAATACATTGAAGTGCAGATTGCATGTCTAACGGAAAAAAGTAGTATAGCAACATTGATCGACATACAAAATCTTATTTCTTGGCAAAATAGTTGGGTACGGTACTTAAACCAGGGTTGGTTGGCAAAAAAACCCACCCGGGGTTTTATCGGGTTATATCCGGGCGGGTTTTTTCGGGTTTTTTATACCGGGTTTTTCGGGTTTAATCGGGTTTTTTCGGGTTTAATCGGGTTTTTCGGGTTTTAATCTAGTTATTTCGATTTTCTTGAAATTAAGAGGTAATCTCTTATTTTAAAATTATCATTTTATTGAAAAATCAAACTACATTGCACAC
Source organism: Prostheceraeus crozeri (assembly GCA_907163375.1). Classification (NCBI taxonomy): domain Eukaryota; kingdom Metazoa; phylum Platyhelminthes; order Polycladida; family Euryleptidae; genus Prostheceraeus; species Prostheceraeus crozeri. Next base: position 17,711 of record CAJQUW010007666.1, read on the forward strand.
ATCAGTGTAATGTAAACCATGATTAAAATACAATATCATGAGAAAATATTGGTGAGTACTTAGTATAGTTACTGTATTTTAGCCGTACCAAATATTCATATAATTACAGGCTATCTAAATAAGGAATCATATGAAGTTATCTCTCTCACCTACATTTACGAATAGTATACTTTACACAAGATTGGCTTGTTATCTAAAATTTATAAGTTTTTTCTATTATTGTATTATCAGAGAGGAAAACACATGTGTAGAGGTCTATAAATTGAACTTTATATAAAAAATATGGTCAAAACGGGAAGATCTAATGATCATCTGAACATCGATCACCAAATATCTGTTTTGTCATACCGGTATTCCAAAAGTAAGAAAATATAGCCTAGACAAAAATATAGGCCTAACTGTTATCAGTGTTACTGATACTAAAGCTAAATAATACGCAGATCGTTTCGTCGAACTTTCATATCATAATTTCGATTCATTTTATTATTTATTTTTTGATAACCTGAGGATGGTCGTTTGGTGTGGTCGAAAGACCTCGTCCTAATATATGAAATCGAGACGCACGCTCTTTCTTATGGTCCGAAGATTCCGTCGCATACTTGCAGCCTGCTGCGGTATCATTAATGACGCGCGCTCACCACGAATGCTCCAAACCGAACTCCCCATCATGTACGAGTGTATTTTGTATGCGATAATCACATTAATTATCAGACTTGTGGCAGTGGCTTAAATCATTGTTAGCCAATATCGATCTTATCTTACGCACTTTCGACTGCACCAGCCACCCAAAGACATGCGACCAGCAGCATCAACCAATATGCGTGTGCTCTCCCGAATTCCCCATCATCTCACGAATGCATCACTACAGTCCGCTGTTGACAAATCCAGCTGGCTGATGTCCGGCGAGTCAGGGATGGACAATGGGCATCATATCAGCATAGGCGTTAAATTTCTTGCGCAATGAAAACATCGGACATTGACATATTATTCGGTTTTCCTTTTCAATATTTGGTGTTGTAGTAAGAAACATGTAGATTACGGAATTGTATACATTCCATACGATGATTTTTGAGAAGAGGCAGAGTCAATAAATCAGAAAAATTAATTGGCATTACTGTATTTTAATTAGAAGCATCGAAAAAATGACATAATATGGAAAAATCCATTTCACCCGATTTCGCCCGATTTCACCCGATTTCACCCGCCCGATTTCGCCCGCCGGGCGGGTGAAATCGGGTTTTTTTCTGACCGGGTGGGTTTTGACCAACCCTGACTTAAACTCATCACCTAACTACGTTATGCCGTGTAAATGCGATCTTGCCTGTAACCATCGTTTATCACCTTTCCGTGAATGTAACTTCAATGTATAAATGCTAGAAGCTTCTCCGATTTCTTTTCAATCTTTCGATATCTTGATGAAGACGCTGTCTATGACAAACCTTTAGTTTGTACCAGTATTTTTTTTTAATTTTTAATTTTTGCTAATTTTTGCTAGTATTTTCAGCAAATTTCAGCACTTAAACTTTTGAATTTTGAACCAAAACTATGACTTGCCAACAAGGCTATCTATGCTTAGTGTGGAGACGGTGGATACGAGGTTTAATGAGGAAAGGCTTTTCAACATAAAAATAAAGCAGGGATCTTCTGTTGGCCCTTGAAATCCACAGTTTCCATGTCTCCAAACATAAAGCATTAGTGACAATACAGGGCGCATTTCAGCAAAATTGACATATTTACACGCACTGACGCGATGGAATTTACATTTTCTCAATTGCATATCATCCAATTTTATTAGTAGGCTATGTTTTCAATTATGCTGCATCCAACCATATTCGTCTCGCTCTTAATTTCTAAACCTATTCACCCCTCATAAGCACTGAAACTTTATATGTCTCACAGTCTTGTTTGAAAACTGTAGCCGTATTTTAAGGGGAACTTTGGTTGGAAAATTGATGATAGTATCATCGTGGAGGCACTGCTGTCACTTGTTTTGGTTCAGACAGGGTGGCGGCCGAGCCCGAGAATTTTGTTGGGGCCCGGGAATTGCCCTTAAATTTTTGCGAAATAGTCTATTAGCCCTTAAATAGCCCGGGAATGCCATTTTGTGATAGTTTACCACTAAGTTCAATGAGCATAATTTCTTGATTTCAATTGCTATTAATATAACTTATTAAGTCCACTATTTCAATTGAATTTCTTCGAATCTCAATTGATGCAACCTAGTAAACATAAATGTTTGTACAACATCTGGATGAAATATTGATGACTTCATGAATTTGTTTCATTTCCACATGACGTTGCCAACGATGCCTATGAGGCGATGGTACTGTGTCGTTGACGCGTCGCTATTGTAAAATCACTAATGAAAAAGTTTTGTAAATGAGTAACTTTTCATCTTACAAAAACAATTAATGGCTATTCACATCGAAGTCGTGTACATAATTGGGTTGACTAAATTCGTGCATACAAGTATAAACTCGTAACCTGTGATAAAATGATATTTGAACCGTGAATATGAATATGATTATAAACCGTAAAAATGTGATATTTGATAAGCCTATTGCTTTCAAAGTAATCAGAGCCTTACAAGTTTTTTGATTAAACTTAATTAGACCTGCACATTTGATCTTACATTTAGCTGCTTAATTATTTTTTGAATCAAGGACAGGTGATCAGACACCTATTCAGTGGCTTGTTGCCGTGAACTGTTCATGAGGTCTAAATGATTTTACAATGATAGAAGGTTTCATTTTTCATACTTGCTGATGATCAAAAATATTTCCTTCTCATTAACTGATTAATTTTGTTTTTATAACTTTCTTTCATTTAATTTTTGCCTTTAGTCAATTCGCACAACCATCGCTATCTTTTGAATTAAGAAAGATTATAATACCTTGATTCTCCAGTATTATATCTGACTTTGCTGGAAACATCAGACACAAATTTTATGACAGACGGTTACCATGCGTACATTGCTTCTACGCAAACATATCATACAAAAAGGATGATAAGTTGGAGTACTTCTGGCGTTTACGGTAGTTGTTGTTTTACCCGGCTCCGTCCAGCGGATAGGAGGCTTCGTATCAAGACAATACGAAGCGACACAACCAGTAGGCAAGTGCATGCCTACTGCTGGCGAGGAGATGGCCATTTCGATACCACTGGGGTGCTGCCATGCCGAAGACAAAGGTGGTCATACAGGGTGAATATCATTAATCTTGGAGGCAGGATCCGCAATGACCTACCCCACACCCTACCTCCGAAGAGGTGCGGCGGCCATCTCTGAGGGGACCTTGAACGAGTCATAGCCAGATACTCGTATACCTTATGGGAGGAAGATCAAGGAACTTTGTTGCATATCCCAACAGCTAAGCTACGGCAGTCAGGATCCCGAGCAACATCAACTTAGTATAGCCACTGAGGAAAGGCAATGAGAACAAGACATCAAGCTGCCGACACCAGAGCTGCAGCGGCAAAAGGCCCCTTTTAGTCGCCTAGCTCTTACGACACGCAGAGGAACGTCGGTCCGTATTCTATTCAGTCCCGCGAATCGCACGAACAAGTGGTGTTTGAGGTCTTCGTCCAGTATGGCAGCTTCCTGGCTTCTGTGGTGATATTTCTTGACAGCTTGGTGTCAACGTGCCATTGCATCAACATGTACATTTTGATATCATGGTTGTTGCTTGTCATTTGTTGCCCCAATGTTGTCAGATCCCAAGCAGTTCATTAGGTGCAGGCCATTGAGGAAAAGGTCATGCTTATAAACTTAAGAACCAGCGCTCAAAGAATTCAAAAATTTCGATAACTGAGTGCGGTAAAGTCAAATATCGTTCATTATTTAAAACGTCAAAATTTAGTTTCAAAAATTAAAACAGAAAGTGTCTCAAATTTTATGATAAAGATAGTTTAAAGAAGTGTCCGGATAATTTTGAGCGGTGCAATTGGAATGGCATATCTGATAAATCTGAAAAATAGGGTGGAAGTTCGGGAAAATAGCCCGGGAATCGCCCGGGAATTTGAGGCTTGAAATTTGGCTGCCACCCTGTTCAGAGAAGTATAGGTATTACCTAAATGTGAAATTCGTGGCTCCCACCATTCTGACAAAGATTACATTCCAGCAGTCCTCAGTTGTTTTGTTTGATTTCAGACACACTTTCAAAAACAATATTTGAAAATCGCTTCTTGATATTTTTTTGAATTTGTCGCAGTTATAATAGCTCAGTAAATTGTAGATGGAAAATCTGATGATATGGAAGCTATCAACCAAATTATAAATGGTTTCAAAAAGTTAAGCTAGCTTGCTTAGCATGGGTTTTTCAATCATTTTTACAGCGCATAATAAATGATCAAGTTAAACAGGCACGGCTATTAATGGAGAGCGGAACTACCATTGTTTTGATGCATCTACATTTTCGTTCTGTTTTTAAATAGATCTTGCTCTTTTTCATTCTTCAGTATAACACTTGCTAAAAATGGGATTAATGCAGAAATTTTCGTCTAGGAATTTGAGATCGACGATGAAAATATTTAATCATTAATTATCTAATACTTCACAGGAAGAGAGATGTTCTTCAGGTGTCCTATTGCAAGCACCTTATCAGACCTTATCACCTTAAGACTTATCAAAGTACACTTTTGAAGAGTTTCATTTTAATGAGTTTAGAAGAAGAATTGTTAGTCACATCTTATTTACACACAGGACAGGCTGGAAGTCTATGAAAGATATTTCCATATATGTCATTTTTGATATCGAATTCAACGCAGTCTGTCCCTTTAATCAATGAAACGTCTGAGAAATCGACCTTTGTTTCACTGTGACTTATATCAGATCAGCAATCTTCGTGATGAAGTTGGCTGTGTGTTCCACTTTCACTTTTATCAGACTAACAATCTTCTTGATGAAGTCGGCTGTGTGTTCCACTGTGACTTATATCAGATCAGCAATCTTCGTGATGAAGTCGGCTGTGTGTTCCACTGTGACTTATATCAGATAGCAATCTTTGCGATGAAGTCGGCTGTGTGTTTCGCTTTGACTTATATCTGATCAGCAATCTTCTTGATGAAGTCGGGAGTGTGTTCCACTGTGACTTATATCAGATCAGCAATCTTTGCGATGAAGTCGGCTGTGTGTTTCGCTTTGACTTATATCAGATCAGCAATCTTCGTGATGAAGTCGGCTGTGTGTTCCACTGTGACTCTCATCAGATCAGCAATCTTTGCGATGAAGTCGGCTGTGTGTTTCGCTTTGACTTATATCAGATCAGCAATCTTCTTGATGAAGTCGGGAGTGTGTTCCACTGTGACTCTCATCAGATCAGCAATCTTTGCGATGAAGTCGGCTGTGTGTTTCGCTTTGACTTATATCAGATCAGCAATCTTCGTGATGAAGTTGGCTGTGTGTTTCGCTTTGACTCTCATCAGATCAGCAATCTTCGTGATGAAGTTGGCTGTGTGTTCCACTGTGACTTATATCAGATCAGCAATCTTTGCGATGAAGTCGGCTGTGTGTTCCACTGTGACTTATATCAGATCAGCAATCTTTGCGATGAAGTCGGCTGTGTGTTTCGCTTTGACTTATATCAGATCAGCAATCTTCGTGATGAAGTTGGCTGTGTGTTTCGCTTTGACTCTCATCAGATCAGCAATCTTCGTGATGAAGTTGGCTGTGTGTTCCACTGTGACTTATATCAGATCAGCAATCTTTGCGATGAAGTCGGCTGTGTGTTTCGCTTTGACTTATATCAGATCAGCAATCTTCGTGATGAAGTCGGCTGTGTGTTTACTTTGACTCTCATCAGACAAGCAATCTTCTTGATGAAGTCGGCTGTGTGTTCCACTTTGACTTTCATTAGATCAGCAATCTTCGCGATGAAGTCGGCAGCGTGTTTCACTTTGACTTTTATCAGAGCAGCAATCTTGATGAAGTCGGCAGCGTGTTTCACTTTGACTCTCATCAGACAAGCAATCTTCTTGATGAAGTCGGGAGTGTGTTCCACTTTCACTTTTATCAGACAAGCAATCTTCTTGATGAAGTCGGCTGTGTGTTCCACTGTGACTTATATCAGATCAGCAATCTTCGTGATGAAGTCGGCTGTGTGTTCCACTTTGACTTTTATCAGATCAGCAATCTTCGTGATGAAGTCGGCTGTGTGTTCCACTTTGACTTTTATCAGATCAGTAATCTTCGTGATGAAGTCGGCAGCGTGTTTCACTTTGACTCTCATCAGACAAGCAATCTTCGTGATGAAGTCGGGAGTGTGTTCCACTTTCACTTTTATCAGATCAGCAATCTTCTTGATGAAGTCGGCTGTGTGTTCCACTGTGACTTATATCAGATCAGCAATCTTCGTGATGAAGTCGGCTGTGTGTTCCACTTTGACTTTTATCAGATCAGCAATCTTCGTGATGAAGTCGGCTGTGTGTTCCACTTTGACTCTCATGAGACCAGCATCGATACAGCTTCCTTCCACATGGAATTTTTGCATGGAATGACCACAGTAGATTATAACTAAATCAAATAGTCATAATTGCATTGGAGGATGTCAGATCTACTTTGAATATGACATTTATTTTTGAACGGTGCCCAGATCGAATCCATTCTTTGTATTCAGTCAATTTGCTTAATTTCCTCGTGATATTGAATGAAGTGATGACCTCCTTATGAGGTCATGCAGAAGGAGTTGCTGAAATGAGAATGTCAAATCGATTGTCAATCTTCTTGATGAAGTCGGCTGTGTGTTTCGCTTTGACTCTCATCAGAGCAGCAATCTTCTTTCAGTTGTCTATTCCAGTTGTTTTGCCAAATGGGCTTTCGCATTTACTTGTAGACTGTAAATTTTATTGTCTTCCTTTGTTAATCATTCAGTGTTTCGTCAAAAACTTTGCGTAGAAATGCATGGAATGTCTTTCCTCTTCCTTTGATAGTGTATCTTTTTTTGTTGCAGCTACAGGAAACTAAATGCTGACCACCGTTTCTGGTGTTCGTCTGCCATAATATCCAACCTTTCGCAGGTCTTCCATCTCCTTTAGTGCTTGAAGTCCTGCTTCCATGTCATTTACTCGAGGCAGATTTTTTGAAGTGGTGATGTCATAAGTGGAAGATGTTTTTTCTCTTTCCAGTTTTTAGATACACTGATGGCTTTTGTCTTCAAAGAATTAGATGCAAATTTAGATATTCTCCATGACTGAAATTTCTTCGTTTGTAGCATATATGGACTATGGACAACCATCCTCTCTTTCTTCTTTCTTCACCCGAGCTCGGTGACACGTTTTGTTCGGGACCAGGTTGATATTGCTATCCAGCAGGACTATATCTATTTGAATGTAAAGCGAAAATTTCTATTTCATTGGTTGGAGGCAATTTTTTTAAAAATAGGCTTTTGTCACTAGAATTCCTTATCTAGATCAATTTCCTCATCTAATGCCAGCAAAGCCTGAAAAAACTTTTTTGGAATATCCCTGGTGTTCTCTTTGACTGTCATCAGACCGACATCGATGCAAGGTCTTCGTCCGAAGCCGTGCAGAGGGATTCGTTGAAATGAGAATGCCGCATAACGGGAATGAGGGAAGCAATCTGCAGTTTCGGACAGCTGCTTTGCCTCATCAGTAAAGACTTTCGCATTTTCGCAAAGGTACCGCTGTTTGAATTAACCATTTCCAATGCAGGCACCAAGATGTTTGTTGCAATCTACTGAGATCTACATGCCTCGTCCTTAGAAAACTTGTGTGGCTTCAGAATATTGTTGCCTTTTGCTCTATATGGACCATGTTTGACAATTATATTCCACCATTCTCTTAAATGGCACACTGAAAAATCTGCTGGAAACGCTATCTTCCTGATGGTCTAATGCAGTGTTGCTTTGCATTTGAAGCAGTGCGCAAATATTAGATATTTCAAAATGATCGGTTAATTTAGGTTCGTAAATATCTTTCGAAACTTGAAAAAATTCATCAACAACATCATATTCTTTCAAGAATGAAGTCGTCACCATCATTCTTACATGTCAACTGTCTGCGATGCAACATACCCATTTCATTTCATTTTCTGCCGCTTCTGAGCGCTATAAACATATGGCAGATAATTTCTGCGTGTACACTGTACTTTCATGCAATATTGATTGCGTGGATACTTACACATTTACATTACGCCGCTTGCATAGATGATAATTTGAAACAACTTTTTATGCAATATTCAATTGAATAGGTTTTTGTTCACCAAGGGGAGCTTGCCCTGCAGTAACTTGTGACTTAAGCTCGACTTTTGCTTCGTTCTTGATGTTTCTCCAGATACACTCGATCGGGTTTGGCACCCAAGAACATGCAGATATTCTTAGAAATTCAGCACAGATGACTTTATCAACTCGACAAATTTGATCAATTAGGCAGTGCACGGAGCGTTGTATGTCCAGAGTTTAAATCATATATGACTGAACAGGTATTCATTGATATTATCAGCCTTAAGATTGCCACGTCGTGAGTAAAACCAATGGACGTCATTCCCGAAATGACATGCAAATTAGAAATAGAATCCTTGGTGTTGGGGGTATAATCAAAAACGTCCATTTATTAGGTTAGAAATCCATTGGGGTTTCCACTCGCAGGTTCGTATCATGCTCACGACATCAGTGGAATCAAGAACGTCCTCTTCGAAGATCAGAAGTTTATTGCCTGACAAGAAATATTAACCAAACAGTCATCACTGCATCTCAGCAGATGTGGCACAATCCATTGTCACGAGACGTCACAAATATCTGACAAGGCATTCATGACAGGGGTATTATCGTGACTCGATCATCACTCCGCAAGTCACTTAACAAATTAAGAAAAGTTTTCTCATCAATAAACCTGAATTCTCTTTCGTTTTACATTAAGTCCGTCATTTTGAGGAAATCTATTGTCTCTTGAACTTATTTTGATCACTGTTCTTCGTATGTGGTTTATGAAGTTCTTTTGAATGTCATAATGCGACCGTCCAAGCAATTGCCAACAGTGGAGATAGGAGCTAAGGCAGTAAATGGTAAATAAGCAAATGCTCTTTGTAGGCTGCTGAAGGATCATTTAATTATTTCTTTCAAACCATAACGTCACAGATTTTGAATATCAGATGATAACTTTCTTTTTGTAGCCACATCGGTTTTTATACTGAATTCGATTTTGGCGCGATGTCAGGTTAAGTTTAATTTACTTTTATTTTAATTCTAAAACTTACAATTGTCTAACTTTTATCTTTTCTTGAAACAATGATGTAGTTGTCTGTACGGGACTTGACTGCGGAAACGTTGCCTAGGCTCTCTTTGATATTACCAACTCATCAATTTCATTTTTAAACCGCCACAGCCAGCTTTACAATGCCTTCTAGATTAAGCACATGAAGGAAAAAGATTGCATTACTGTCTTTGAACTAATATAGCATCATAGCTGTCATTGATCTACGTCCCATACTACTTTTTCAACCTCACAGATCTCATACCACCATACCATCATGCAACCTGGGTGTGACTCTGCTTTGATAATAATTGCTGGTTTAAGTCCATTGTTAATACCCTAAATGCCACACAAGGTGAGACAACTGCCAACTGGTGTGACCCTCCTTAAAACCCGCTCTTCTAGGGAAGCAGGGGATCGGGACTTCCGTGTAAACGGTTGCCGTGAGAGACCTTATGAAATACCATTGTCTCTTTCCTAGTTTGCTCTTCTTTCTTGATCTTTTCATTCGCCTTTGTTCATCGAATCGCCCGTTCGTGGACATGAAAAGAACCGGCTTGGTGTCGGTATCTTTCCAATTAATGCATAATTAAAACGATCATTAAAGCGCACATATTAAAACATAGTGCATGCACGTGCATTGAAGATCACAATCGTAGAAAAGGTCCTACACCTAACCGGACGAATCCGATCATACGCTGTCCTTTTATTGACATCGAGAAACCCTGCGGCTCTTTTCCTTGCAGTCGCAGCCTAAATCACCTGAAAGAAGGATTAACTCTCTCTGCAACGACTCAGCAATGGAATGCTTTGAGTGCTGTCTCTCTCCATCGACTCACTGCCACTATCGATGCCTAGAGTTCGAGATGTTTGATATCACTGTAGATTGCTTATACAGTCCCCGCCGCTTAATGTGTGCATGACCTCAAAGCTCAGATTTGCACACATTAAGCGGCTAAATTGAAAACTCGAGTTACTCCATTAGAAAGGCTGTTATTCATTCGCATTTTCACAGAGTCTCAAAAAAATCAGTTATTCTATACTGAGAAGCACTCTTAAAAGTTGCTAGTTTGAGCACATCTTGCACTTTGTTCACAGCTTCTTCGCAATTTATTTCTGCCCAGCACTGTAGCTTCAGGAGCATCGCCACGGCTTCAGAATTTGAAATTGTTTCGATGTGTTGATCTTCATCTGATTGGATCTGGAAGAACAAAGAAAATTTATCTAATCGGTCGATGGAACTGGTTAATCGAAGATAAACTGAACTTACTTCATCATTATTTGGTTGGTTCAAAAACTCCTCCAAATCCATTGTCGTCGCATGAATTTCTTCTCTCTCTTCTTCTCGGCTTGTGTTCAAGGTCATGTCGTTGCAGGAGTCAATGTCTTCGAGTTCTACCACCTCATCACTGAAGTCATTGGACCAACCAAGGTGTTTCGCATAGCTTTGGATGACGTTTGACGTTACGGCTTTCCATGCTTTCTGCATTATCTCAATGGCTTGTCTCGCTGTAAAACCTGAGAGAAAGTCTTTCCATGTTTTCTTTTCCTCGATGCAACGCATGGCAAGTTTGCTCAAATGAGATCGGTAATGAGACTTAAACGAATGAATAACGCCACCATCTAGTAGCTGAAGTCGACTTGTAACGTTTGGTGGCAAAAAGTAGAGTTCCACATTCGAGGGGACTGAGGAAACCTTGTGAGACGTGGCATTGTCCACAATGAGAAGAACACGTCTTTCGTCCATTTCCTTCTTTATGCGTTCTGAAAAAGGGTAAGCCATTTCGAGAATAGCTCGCTAGTCATCCATGCGTTTCGATTGCTCTCCCAACTCAAAAGACCAAGTTTCGAATGGTCTTTAGGGAACGTTCTAGGATTTTTGCTTTTCCCGATTACGAATAGAGGAATCTTGACTGTGCCTTCCATGTTGCAACATAAGACAGCAGTTCAACGATCCTTCTGACATTTAACAGAATTTCTCGGATCGTCCTTTGTCACAAAGGTGCGATTGCTCTGAGCTTTGTAGTAAAGAGCAGTTTCGTCCATGTTAAATATCGCTACACTGGCATAGTTAGCTCTAATCCGAGGCCATGAATTCGAAAGCCAGTCGTCACAGACACTGCGATCTACAGCTTTAGATTCGCCATGGAGAGACACAGACTTTATGCCCTCTCTTTTCAGAGTTCTAGTAAGCCAACCATCAGTTGGATTGAATTCGTCTCCAGATGACTTGGCAATTTCAGTTGCTGCCACCATCAATCTCTCACGACCTAATGGGAAATTGCCATTGCGCCCCTGCTTGATGAACTCGACCAACTTTTTCTCGACCTCGGGAGCTTTTCCTGTCCGTTGTCGTTTTCGGCTACTGTTTGCACCATCAACGAGGGCCCTGTGGATAAATGAACAGCTTTCAGAATAAAGTCGCATCAAAATAAGATTTTAAAATTGCATACCTTTTGTTGCTATCCAAATTTTTTCTGCATTTGGTGACGGTGTTTCGGTGGACGCTAAATTTTGCTGCGATTTCCGCAATCGTCCCATCTGCTTCACCTATGCTTATCCTTTTTATCAGGGGGGTCATTCCATCGTGACGAACGGGACACTTTTTTCGACTTTTTATTTTAATTTGAGTATTTCAAAACCTTTCATTGTATTTTGAATTTCTCTAGGTAGCCAAGATAGTTAGTGAAACTCAACAGATCAGTCATGGGAAAATTTCATTTCTCAGCTATTACTATACTCGCTACCAGAACGATGCAAAGTTGCGTGACGAACGGGACGCGCTGTGACATCAAGAAATTCGACCCTTTTACCTAGGCCTAGTACCGTTAGAAAATCGAAATGAAACTGACCATAATTAATAAATCTTCATGTTGAAAATGTACCACACATGTGCACTTATAATTTGCTCAAAATACACAATGTACGTGTCAATTAAAGTAAAACTTTTACTCAACACCAGCTAAGCTCAGTATGTTGTAACTGCTGGTCTAAGCTCACAGAATTTGGATACTCCGATAGAAACGTCTGGGTTCTTTTGCTTAAACAAGCGATAAGCGTCGTGTAAATTGTACAGCAGCAATCTCTTCTGCACCCTTTCTTTCGTTCCATCAGGCTTTCTCACCTTCTTGGATTTTCTGGTGTCAGCGTAGATTCTTGAAGTCAGATCATCGCAGTAGAACTTCTCTACTACCTCTTTCGTCTCTTGAGACAGGGCATGTCCATTGGAATTTGACTTTGGGATCTTCTTCACGAGTCTCTCCTCTTCCGCCAATCGCTTTACAACCTCTCCGACGCGTGGTCATTCTCGGTAGAGTGCATCTCACACGGGAGACCGCTTTCCCTTCACTTTGAGGAGTCAGGAATGCGGAGGTGTCGGTCCTGTCTTTTCTTCTGCCGCTGAATTCTCTTTCGCATCTTCTCATATTCCCGTTGCTTCATCGTCTCACTATTCGATCGCATTTGCTTCACCGTTGCTCTTCTCCTCTTCATTCGCATTGCCGCTTTCTTGTTTTCTTCTGTTTTCATTTCGATGGTCATTCTGGCTGTCTCAAGGCGCTTCCGCTCTGCTGCTGTTAAAGGCATGATGTTCGACCAGAGAATGACAAGTTCGTGTCAAACGTCCAATTCATTTTCTCGGTAATCCCCTGTCTGGCGACGGCGCTTCACCTTGCATTCGACGATGTAGGATATCTATGAATGTCGCCAGCCGCACAATGATCGCGTTCACTTGCTCTGTCAAGCACATTTCGGCTGGCTATAAGTCTGAACAAAAGTGCATTGCCATAGACTTAGTCCTGACAGTCGTGAAAATTAACTTAACAGATGTATGTGACGAATGGGACAATTTTCAACTATCCGGTAGAGATAGTTGAAATGGCGATGTCCCGTTCGTCACGCACCTCAGCTACACCCATTACATCATACTTGTCTGAAATTAATGTGGTGTCTAGTCAGGACGTTAGTTGACAAATAGAGGGCAACCGCTAATTGAAATGTTTCATACTTATTGAATAATAAAAACAATAGATCATTTCGTGACGAACGGGACAAAACTATCTATGTGCACTTTAACAGCCTACAGAAGTGACACAATTTCAAAATTTCATTATTCTTTTGTACAGAATGCAATAGTATGATCAACTATTACTAAAAATGGAGTTGAAGCTCATTTGCCAATGCTTTTTCATTATCAGTTTGACAACTTAACTCGGTGGAAAAAATCAAAAATTTGAAGAAAAAAGTACGCATTTCTATTTGTGTGTAATTCTAGTAGAATTAGCCAAAATTTTGAAATCGATGTGAAAACATAAACTTTCGGTTATATACTTCTCAAATTCACCTTTAGTGGTTAAGTTAAGTCTCTTTTATTTTTGCACATCTATGTCACGATTTCATGGAATGACCCAGGGATAAATCTGTGCGCTGCATACTGTTAAAGCGACTTGAACAGTTATACTTCAGAATCACACGGTACGGAGAATGTGATAAACGGATAACGCCTTGCGATGAGTGAATCTCGGAGCACTGCATCATTAGAAACAACAGCCAAGACAAACGAGCAGAATATTCCCTATTTAGAGGGTTGTTGAGACTCCAATCAATGATGTGACAGAAAACTGTGCACATTATACACGGCGCAGATTCAATATGTTTAATATGTCTCATGACCACAAATCTGTGTTTTGCACATAATAAGCGGCATGCACACAATAAGCGGCGGAGACTGTAATAATACAGAACCGCTGACGTTTTTCAGTCATCCTTTCTGGAGAGTCATCTTAAAGTCCATCCCTACTTTTGCCGATGCTCTGAAATCGTGGTCTGTGAAATGTAGAGAGCAAAGCCGACAGTGAACATTTGGAATGTGGGTGACTCTTCTCTGGGGTATTTGACGAAGGTATTTATGTACTGTAAACTGACTTCTGGCGGAATTTTGCTGAAACATCGTGCGTGAAACAACTGGGTGCATGGTAGAGGTATGCAGTTGTTGGAAATCTACGCTCAACACGACACGACGTTTTTCAGCCGAAACACGAACACGAATACAAACACGACTGCACTGCCTTGACACGACACGAAGGCAAAATCTAAACTGCCTACATCTAACACGAAAGTAGTATGAAATTTATCTTGCGAGTAATTCATTTAAAACATCTAATTCAGTACAGAATCAGAGAAGACTACACCAGCTTAAAGAAATTAATAGGTAATTTGCATTAGATTGAAAGTTAAGACATTCCTGCCAAAGGTCTGCATAACTTTGTGGCCGTTCTAGTAAAAGCTGTTTATCCCACGAAGTTGCTCTGGATTCAGAGAACATCGTCTCTTGTCAAAGACAAACCCGGCTGAAAACGACTTGTAACGGAGGTGGTGTGGGTGGCAACTAAAGCTGAGTAAAATCAGAATCAGTTTTTACCTGTTAAAGCTTTCTTAGAATCTGTCCTTTGACAAGTCAAAAGGAAAGCAGGAAAAAGTTTCACCTAATGTTTATTCACAAAAGGTAAGTGAATATTCAAAAGTTACAAAAAGTTCGTGATCTTTGATTTACCATTTGATTCAACTTTGTTATGTTACCTTATCTTTTTGGAATTGCAAGATACATCGCGCGTTTCTTGAAATTTTGTGACCAACACGGAGAAAACAATTTCAGCTCAACAACAACAAACTTGGTTGTGTATGATACTATACCTTTTCCATTAATTATTGACACAAACTGCAAAATCAATGTCACAAATGATTTCTACGGATAAACATTGTATAGTAGATGAGTAGATGTAATGCAAATGTTCTATGTTAATCTCATGATAGGCCGATATCTTCGTGATTCCATGTTCAGTGAAGGCCGTAAACCCCAAGTTTTATAATGACCAATTTCCCATTATTTTCCATCTAGCTTATTGCGATAAGATAAAACAAATACTTGACAATGTTTGACAATGCATTTGTAAAATAAAGAACAGCAAGTTTTGAACCTACTAGTCAACAATGTCCTCTTTATTCAGGCACTTCTCTGTGTAAAAAAGAGAGCGATTATGCCTGTGATGGCATTTGAAAGATGAGATTGATGACATTGCTTCCTCGATCTGCTGTGTTCATTCGATGTCGGTGAAGAGTAACTCCAGCAGATCGAGCGGCAGTTTGATCACTGAAGATCGACTGGATAAGAGGATCCGTCTGTCTTCGCTTCGCATCACTTTTTAAGCAGGATATGGCCCTCTCTGTCACATTAAGAAAGGGACTATATCTTGGGAGTGGCTGCAGCTCATGATCGTCACTAAGAGGTTGAGGGCAATCTCTGTGTGAAGGAGCACTGTCATAAATCAGAAAGATGGACTCATCGAAAAGAAGTGCACTTACTTCGCTAATGAAGCTTGAAAAAGTGTCTTTTGTCATTCCTCCCTCGACAAACATGAAGTGCACGAGTCCAAATGTTGCGAAACAGCTAAACAAACATTCAAATTCCTCCTTCTCTGTCCTTCAACGATAGGCACTGCCCTTTCTCCTTGAGGCGATCGGCCTTGAGTCCTCGCAGTCCAGACATTAAACCCGCATTCGTCGATGAAGATGGCATGTCGCTGAATGCCTTCTCTCATAAACCATGAAACGTACTTTGCTCTCTCTCTTTGACTTCAGCGATATTCCATTGAGTTGGCACGGATCGCAAGAGCTTCAGGGTGATCAGGCAACCATCCAGCGCGCGAGAAATTGTTGTTAGACTGAGGTTAGGTGGGAGTGATGGAAATTGACTTAACAATCTCCCCCTCATCTCCAACAAAGTCTCTGTCAGTTTCTCTTGTACAAAGGTAATCAGAGAGTCCAGCATTTCTTGAGAGAGAATCTTGCTTTTCCCTGCTCGAGTAGCAGGTAGAGCTTCCCGACGGTGCTGTCTCTTAAAGGTGCTTATGATTCGATAAGCGGTCCTTCGATTGATGCCGATTGCATTGGCAAGTGCGATATAATCACGACCGTCTTCGTAGGCTTTAATCAAATGACTTCTGTCGGAAGAATTTACTCGACGTGGCATATTTCACTTGATATCGTTTGACTACAACTAACCGTGTAAAAGTGACAATTAATATTGCAGTTTGTGACATCTATTTTGCAGTTTTCATAACATGCCGTTGCCATGGACGCCTTTGCTTTGAGCATAGAAATTGACAATACCATAGAACGTCATGCAAATCTGCATTTTGTAAAATAATGATCTTTGATTACATGAGCATGAGCAATATCAATGTTTATCTGTAGAAATCATTTGTGACATCTACTTTGCAGTTTGTGTCAATAATTAATGGAAAAAATAACACAGTTATCCGATGCCATAGAATTAAAATACACACGTATGAATCCATGGCATGAATGAAATATGAATATCATTAAACTATGGAAGCGGGCTATTTGCAACATCATGGTAATCGGAATGAGCAGTAAACTATCAGAGATATCAATGTTCAGGTGATTTCGATATCACTACGTTGGAATAGCAACAATGTAGCATTATATCATGGATTTTGAGGGCAGTAATATCGGACATAGACGAGGCTGCGTTAGCAGCCGAGACTGTCTGATATTTCTGCCCGTAAAATCCATGATATAATGCTATTCAAGAGGTGAGAACAAAATCCGACTCAAATCATTACGAGAACTGCAAACGTTTCTAGATAACTAACGCTTGTACTAACTATAGTAGAAGTAGTAGTCTTCCGACCACTACTTATTCCCAAAGGAAAAGTGCCACGCACTCCTCCCCCTCTCAAATATCGGACAAGCGAAAAAACAGAAAGGCAAATTGACGGAGGACCGGTTTCACTTTTAATGCTTTATCAACTCCGAAAATAGAGGAAATTTCGATTGTCATTTCTTGTTGTATCTTCACCAGAGAGCAAGCGTGATCATGAGAAAATTGCAAGTTTTTATTTACTACGACTCTAACTGTTAAAACAGGAGGACGATCGCATACATAGTGCACAACATTAGTTCACCATCACCGTCAAACGAATAGTGATAAGTGTGATCAGATGTAGGGAAAGGTGAAAAGTGAATTGTAGAAATTCAATCATACTCCTCTCCTTTGCATTGTTCCTGTCGGTTCGACGCCCGCGATACTGCACTTTCTCCTCCATCTCACCCGGTCGACTTCCGTCATCACATCGGCCAGCCGCTTGTCAGCACGGAGACTACTCCATCCATCGTGGCTTGGGTCGACCACGTGCTCGGCTGATTACCAATGCAGCTTTCACCATCGATCTCTCCTCACTACGGGCTCCTGGCATCGGAGACGTGACTTGCGCATCCTGTCGGGGATGTGAGCCACCTCCAAGGCTTGCCTGACGTTGCTGTTAGGGATCCAGCCCATGCGCGTTACTCTACACATCCCCGACCGACTTATTACATTTAATTAGTAAGACGATGTCAGGAGCTACAGAAAAATACCGATCCAGTTTTGCCGGTGAGGACCTTAGAAAAGTCGAGATTAACGTGCTGATGTTTGCTACGTTTTAAATTGCTTGTAAATGATGTTTTGCAGAATTCAAACTTTCAAAATCTGGTATGTATTATGGTGTTAAGAGATGATACAATCTTTCAAATGTTGAGTTACAGTTTCGTTGGTGCGTTTCTGTTGATTGTTGCTATCATGTTCTCAGTGTTATCGATAGAACAACGGTTGCAATTCAGGAATATTCACTTCCGATTCGCTCAGATGATGTTTAATTGTATGAAATCAAAGGCACAAGTCTTCAACCGATATAATACATTAATTTAAAGTAAAAGTATGCTTCAAACTTTTCGTCTTCGGCTTTATCACTATAAAGTGACAGCGAGCTTTTAGCGGCCTAGTTTTACGAGGACCGTTACAAAATTCAGCAGGTGAACATCATGATATGTCTCATAAACTGGTACACCACATTCACCAACAATGGCCATTTGTAATCTGAAGAAAAATAAAAGTTTGTTTGTAATTTGTAAAATTTCGATTTTTATATGGTTATCGTTCACAATTAGGCTGAGATTAAGAGAGGAATGTATGCTAAATAGAAATAGACCCTTCTAGCACTAAAGAACTAGAACAAACGTGCACATTGAAGGCGTGGTCACACGTTTCACTACCTCAAGAGAGACGGCTTCCAGTGGCTGAGTGGAGTGCTTTATCTTACTGTGTAAGTTTGTAGGCTAGGTACCGATACCTTGTCAGTGTATTTTGTATAAAATATCAATAAAGCATTTGTGTGAGGGCAATGTGCTGCGGAGGTTATTTGGCGGCTAACACAGTCGGAGCCATGGCGTAACAAGGCTTGACAAGGTGCATGGAAAGCGGCAGAGAGCAATTTAAGTTGGAAATCACGCTTGAAGAGCTTCTAATAGTTCAGGAATGAAATGCGGTCGGTATGTGCACTTCACATCAATGATAGTCATTTCGATCGACCCTTCTAAGTCTCCCAGGCTCTTTAGCCTTGTGGTAGAGTGTTCGCTTTGCATCCGGGAATGCTGGGTTCAAGCCTTGATCGGGCTGTACCAAGGTCTACACTCTTCATTCTTGCTGAACACTCAGCACAAAAGAATGAGAGTGGGGTGAATAAAAACTTGGCTACATGGAGGAAAGACGTTCGTCTAATGTGCTTCCTCATATGGAAAAGGTTCATTTATCCCAGAATTGTGACATTAGTTTCAAAATATCAAGACACATATTTCTCAAACAGCGACTGCTGTGATGATAACATGAGAATTGTGACAGTCATGAATATGGAAATTGATGAAAGCAAAATGACAAATAATGTGATGATATGGTAATGTTGCACATTTAGAAAGAATTACAATGATAGGAAACTGGAAAGATGAGAATACTAAATTATAACGCGAAAGATTTTTGGTTTATCACTGCATGAATCACATGAGATGTAATTGGAGATCATTACATTGCAATGTGTGAAGTATGCAGAATAAACATACTGACTGCATAACATTCCTTAATTAATACATGTTGATATCTCAAGCATTCTCTCACTATCTCACTTGACTTAGCATCCAACTTTTGTGATGGAATGTTGAATGAAGAGCTGCAATATCAATTGACGTGGAATTTATTCCGTAAGTTTCCCCTCCTCAGACGGCATGATGGATAAACAATACCGTATAACGCTCTTGTGGAGGTGATAATATGTGCTTGTGTGTGTTACTTACATTTTAACACCTTATCTCTCTGAATTCACTAATTCTTCATATTTACAGATGAAAGTTTTCTGAGAGCCTATTTTTAGAATTCATAGCCGCAATCATTGTGATGCATTTTGTGGCATGGGCATTGGGCAACCTCAGTTTAGCAGCGGCAGTCATAAAGGTTTGGTTGTAGTCCTTCAATGATCACAGGCATCTACAGAGATGGCCAAATTATAGTACTTTTGATTTCATGTCTTTTGAACAGTCGCAGTGCTGCCTGAGCTGGACTTTAATCATTCAATGTTCTGTTTGGCAATATAATCAGTCCGTAATAAATCAAATTCCGATAATTTACGTCATTAAAATAATTTCTTCCTAGTGAATTTCAATTTCTGTTTATGTTTCGAAAAGGAATTTCAATTGCTAGTATTTATTGATTGATTGTCCACCTATTCATTTTCCTACCATTTGATCAGAATATCGAAGGTTTTCAACTTCCTGTGCGATACCATCCACGGCTCTACTGCAACAAATCACCAGCTTATGTCTTTCACAAAGATCGGTTATTTGTAGAGAGCTGCGGAGAATGTACATTGTACTGCTTGAGGAGATGTCATTGTCGATCTTGGAAGAGAAGGAAGCATTAAATGATGTTTCATAAAATATCATTAAAAAATTAATAAAGTTCAATCTCGAGATTCTGCGTGCCTGCTCCTCCTCTATAAGTCATACATACCGTCTATCCTAGAATTTTGAAATGTAATCTGGTGCCCACAGAAGAGATACCTCGTAGATAGTACCGAAAAAGTTCAACGTCGCTTTTGTAATTTCTTTTGGAATCTACATGGCCTTAGCTATCGCTCAAAGTTGTTAAACTTGAATATTTTAAGTCTCGAAGCCCGACGATTAAGATACAAATTGATTTTTTTATTCAAGATCGTCAATGGTTTGGTCGATATAAGCAAGGACGACATGTTTCATTATTCTGTCCGCCTCAACGAAGTCTCTTCCCACGAGAAGATGTTAATTCCCAAGTCTATGCATGGATATCGCTCATGTTTTTTCACAGTGGATACAGTTCGCCATTGGAACAGTCTAACCTTGCCAGAAAGGAGCGTCGACACGGTATCAAAGTTTAAGTCTTCAATATCAAGTTATTTTAAGCGTTCAGACATCTGGTGACACATGTATTTGCTACATTCTACTTGGTAAATCATTATTTTCTACATATGTGTTTAGACCCTTAATGGGTGTCATATTTGTCTTTTCCGTATTACTTCTCGCTTGTATTATTATTTGGACAAATAAATCATTCATTCATTCATCATAATGAATGGAATAGAAACTGTTTCATCACAGGAGTCACTGATGCGTTAATAATTGATGAATTGAAGCGGATGACTCTTGAGAAACTCATCATGAGTTGATTCGTTAATTGATGGATAATTCATTGCAATTCAATTATTTCTTTCAGATTCTTCGTAATCGAAGCCGTGCTCTTGCAACTGCTAAACAGAAGACAGAACAGAGCCAGAAGAAGACGAATCAGAGTAAGTCGGAACCGGAGCAGAAGACTCGGATTGTGAAAATGACGAAGAGAAGGAGCAGCCGAGTGGTGGTAGCGTGTGCTTCAGGGAAACAGAATTCACTGCATCATAAACCATCATGGTTGGAAGTGCTGTTCGTGTTGGGAATGGTCTTCGGCCTCCCAATCGCCTTCATCTTGTACAAACGTTTATTATTGGCCATGAACTTAACCCAGGAGAATAGCAGTTTCACATTCCCTGCTCGTGATTTGGATTTGCGACGTGTGGATTATATATTGGATGTCAATCGACAGAAATTTGATTTCAAATATAATGAAATGCAGGACATTGATCGCAGGAAGAATTTGACGATGGAGGAGTTTCATGCTGTCTATAATGGAAAATGGTGAGCTGTTGTACTTACGTTAGCTGTCTTCGACACGCATAAACTAGATCAAATTACAGTCAAGGACTGATTAAACATATTTCCGTTGTTTCAGAATTTTCAAATAATGACGTGCAGTATAAGATTTGCTTGTGCAGACACGTATGAATTCGGACTTCCGTACTTGCGTAATACCAGCGCTGTGGCCTTGTGGTAGAGTGTTCTCTCTCCGTCCGGGAGACCTTGGTTCAAACCTTGGTCGGGTCAAACCTAAAACTTTTAAAATAGACACTCTCTGCATTCCTGCTAAACACTCAGTACAAAAAGAATGAGAGTGGGATAAATAGCAACTCGACCACATGGAAGAAAGGCTCCGTGCCTGATGTGCTTCCGAGTATCAACAAAGTTCATTTTGTGTAGGCCACGGGATCACTACTTGCAGGTATAGATCCTATTGGCGTTCAATATTACACGCTCATCTCTGCTTGGTAGGGCAGTTCTAATCATCTGTCGACGTTCGGTTCAATCTGCAGCATCTTCAGGTCATGTCCAGGGCCATCTCGACCTGCTTCCGCCATTTACGTCCAGATCCACATCTAATTCGTTTTCCTGATACAGTTGAAAACATGGCATGGTGTGTGGGAACAGTCTCCTCTCGTTACCGGTTACAATGAGCGACTTCCACGATGTCTAGTACTCTCTTGCTTATCTCCTAATCATGATTCTTGAAACGTCAACAATTTATCGAAGCCTATTCGTTTCTGTAACGGCCATTCTTCTCTTTCGTTGACCAGCATTCTGAACCTCACTACCAAGCGATGCAATTTGAGCTTTAGTTGAAATGGCATTTTTCGATCATCGCGTCCTGTTCTCCATGCTGCTCCATGGTCATGAATATATTTTCTTGGCTATTTTTCATGTTTTGAATGTAGTTGGAAAGAGCCAATATTGAAAGATGGTGGTTTTATTTTCTTGTTATTTTTTGCAATTAATTTCAGTTAATTGCAATTTTTTGCAATTTATTCATTAAGGGATGTTTACTGAAATTAATTGTAAAGAATAACAAGAAAATAAAACCACCATCTTTCAATATTGCTCCATGGTTGATATCCGCTCACATCTCTACTCAGTGCTGAGCATGAGGAGGCTACCCAGGAAAATTCATTTCCATTTTTCATAAATGAAAATCACTCAACATGAAATTCATGGCCTGTGAATTAATTAAAGTTGTTTTTCATTGAGTTTTCGCCTGTTCAAGTGTCAGAAACATGATTCTCTGACAGTAAGTGAAGGCAATTCTAATCTTGCTGTTTGGGTTTCACGGCGAAGCGCCAGAAAATGAATCAAACATTCAAAAAAGACAGTCACTGAAGATGACTCGAAAGCAGTAATAGAACCGAGAATAGAAAGCAGATATCGGATGTATTTTAGTGACATTGTCAAAACTTTATCAATTTCACATTCCTGATCAAGAAACTGTAATCCGGTTTCGGAAATGCGCCGTTGCTCCTGAGAAATTTGAGAAAATGCCCATTTTGCTCTTTCTATTGATGACAATGTATAAAAATTGGATAATGACATTAAGTTCGAAAATGTTGGTGCGACTTTGTCAACTGTCGTCGATGTGATTGCTATCAAATCTTTACTGCATTGTGTTGACGAGCAAGCGTGACACAACATCAACAGCGTCGATCAAGGGTCGGGCTGTGCCAGTTATGTAGGCCTACTTCAATCTCAAAGGGCTCGCCATCTACCCACTTCGTTCTTACTCAAGTGATTCTCATCGGCGAGTCCAGAATATCATTTGTTTTCTTGATTTCTATATTAACATTCCTCGTTCAGAAAACAGTATGTCTGGATCCGTGAAAAATCATCTCCTGATCTACGTGTGTAATATATAGACATGTTTGTATATCGGAATGTCCTTAGTAACATAGTGAAAAGGACAAGTCTATATTGCACAATGAGGCGTGAAACTGATGGGTCCTCCGTATTTGAGGGCATGTGGCTGTTTTACGCCACAACTTGCGATTCAACTTTCAACTGATGATGTAGTTAATATACCGTATTTCTTTGAATATGAGACGCCCTTGAATAAGGGACGCCCTTGAATAAGAGACGCATGTACAAAAAATAGACTGCTATAGACATATTACAGGCAGGCTATTGTAATGTGGTAGCTACATCCGCTTGAGCGATTATTAGGCCTACTCATCTTAGTAAAATAGGTCAGTCTACTAGTAAATACCGGGTATCATGACCAATATTGTATAATATATAAGGCTTCTTGTTGTTGTACATGCAGTACATGCATGTTGTACATACGTACATGCAGGCCTACTTAAGGTTACTTCATCTACCATTTAAGGAGGCATTATACGGTAGCTTCCTTTGCATTTGGAGTCATGTACCGGTCGGTAACTTTTGCTGTAAATACTACTTGATTATCGGTATTTTCGTTTCGGTAAATTCAGATCTAGTCTACATGTATAGTGGCCAGCCAACATGTACTGGTGTATGAATGTATTAGATGAGTCTACAAGATATGCTACTACAAACCATAAAACTCCTTTCATTTCCAAAATATCTGAATTATGATAAAGCGTATATATGTAAGAAAAATTACTGGCGAAATTTGCCCATGACATAGGCCTAAGTGAAGAATGCAAAGGTTACCCAAGAGAATAGTAGCAAAAAACTAAGACATCTTTTTCTAATGAAAGAATGAAAACTTGAACATTTGATAAATAAGAGACGCCCCTGAATAAGAGACGCCCTTGAATAAGAGACGCCCCTGAATAAGAGACGCCCTTGAATAAGAGACGCCCTTGAATAAGAGACACCCCTGAATAAGAGATGCCCCTGAATAAGAGACGCATCAATCAGGGATCTAAAAAGAACAAGAGACGCGTCTCTTATTCAAAGAAATACGGTAACTCTTTGTTCTGCTTTGACCACCTGCTGATTTTGCAAGAACGACTAAGCTCTCACCGTCCGGTCAACTACATCATTTACTTAATGTACGTCTTGATGCTTTTATCGACACTGAACCACAACGAAAAATTAGCAAAATTATGTGGTGAATATGCAGAGATCGCAATTTTCCGTTTTTTACGAAATTAGTGTAGTGTAAATATTTCAAATTTATGCATTCAAACCCCGGTTTTTCCCGATTTTGCGTTTTTTCCTTGGGTGAATCATGCCAACCCTCCAATCATTTGATCGCTGTGAATAAGACATTTCAAATGTTCAGTTGCGATTCCATTGTTGAAGATGTGAATATTGACGACAACTGCCAGTCAGATGAAGTTGCCGTCAATTTTCTTTCCTTAGCAACTACAATGATGTTGAATAGGGAGGAAGTTCAACGATACAACCGTTTAAACGACGTGGCATTACTGTCATATTATTCCAATGCCAACAGCTGATAGTACACGTGGTTATCTTCAGAAGTTATAATTCAATTCCCTTCCTTTCTTCAGGGAATAATATCCAGGATGCAGGAGTGTCATTGAGAAGGCTTTGTAGGCGGGCACTTTGAATATTACACTCATTGACATACGCGTGCGATTTCTTTGCTATAATCTTGTGCTGCATTTTTCGTATTGGCACACGTAGTAGCAATCTTCAAAAAAGCAATTTTAAGCATAACTATAAGCATTGTATAGAATTTCTTGAAATTTGTGCTATTCAATCCAATCAACCTTCTGCTTTTATTACTATTTAGCTCACATTTACTGGGTGATGAATTCTTGCAATGTCTTGCTTTCCAATTTGTTATCCTTCTTAATTAATTCATAGTAAAGTGAATGGACGTCTCAACGCAGATCCTAGTTCGAATGAGTCTGAATTCTATAGGAGGTGGATCAAAATCGTGAATGTTACATGAGTGTCTTGCTGACAACCTTGTACACCATTAACAACAAGCCTAGTTTCATGATGTGCACCTGTAGTGAACGTTTGCAAGTCCTTTGTACTACTGTCTTTGATCACTTAATAATTTATTTATTGTTTTACTTTTTCTTTGGTCACTTTGGCGTTGAGATGGCCTAAGATGGCTGAATTTTAGACGTTAACAGATCGTTCCTTTTTAGACAAATCACAGAGCGCCTACAGCGTTATATCTATAATTCTTATGATCTTCGAAAGAAGATAGAACAGGCCTACTGATGCTCTATGCGAAGATTGAGGCTCGATATCTTCAGCAGTTTCTAAAAAACGTTTCCAATGTTTAACGCACTGAACAAGTCTCTCTATGCATGATCTCTGAAAATGCATGCCTCAGTACAATAGTCACATCTTCCCCATGTAACCAGCATACTACTTTTGTCTGCCGCTTTGATTACCAATTCGTATGATTATTTCGTAGTTTCTTCATGATTTCAAATGTCGAGATTCTTGTATTTTTTGAACTTCGCCTTTAATTCCTTCTGCATTTGCTGCGTGTGATTGATTATGAAATAACGTTTGGCAGAAGTTTGATGTTTTGATGAGCAATTCAAAATTATTGAAGGCCTTCAGTTGAATAGCAAATCCTAAACCCTTGCTCAACACCAAGGTTTCTTTAGGGGACAGGTAGAACTTTGGCAAAGAGATGACTGCTCCGTCTGATACAACGATCTTTGATAAATGAGATCAACTGCTTCTTTTCAGAACGAATAGAGTCGCCGATGCAAATTAATTATCTTAACTTTTTTTGACTTATTATTTTATCCACATTAATCATTATCATGTCAACCTATTTTAAGTTAAACATCGCAAGCGCTTTCGAAGCCTCTATTCATGTGATACAGCCAAGCAAATGTGACATCTCAGTGAAATACGTACACAGTTAGATACAGTGAATAAAACTCAAGGCACGAAGGGACGGAATGACAACACCAAGGAATATGGACAGGGCAACAAAGAATAAAGACTACCAGGGCAACAATAGACTATATAATAAACTATATACAAACTCTTTATGAACACAAGAGGTGGTGCACGATTCAAAATGTACAGAGCTTTTAAAATACGCAAGGAAGTGACATTGAAATAATCGTGTAAAATGGAAGAATATGACGGAGAAGAACAACTTTTAAAGTCATCACAATCATCTGCAGTGCCTCACAACTGAACCTTCTCACATCATTTTGTAACTAACGAGGAAGGATGTTCCTTTATCCGTTTTCCTAAGTCCCTATCAGTACGCAGCCGATGTAACTGCTTTTTTCATCAAACTGCATACGTTATGTGTCTTTCTTTCGTATAAGAAGTCGTGTTGTGCCTGTAGTGATTTTGTTCAATTTTTCTTACTATCTTTAGTTACTTTTCTGAATATCGACGAAGATAAATTTCTGCTGCACGACACGTGTTTGATTATCACGTTATCACTCACTTTTCCCTCTACATAAAGTCATGCATGATTTGCACCACGCCCCTTTCTTTGTCACATCATTTTCTCCAATAGATGAGTCCTTTTACCTTCTGGTTTTATTGTTTCATATTCTACTTCGTTATGTAGTTTCATTTCGACACATTGAAATCAGAACACATCATTAATAAGTTAGTCAGCAGTAAATTTCCTCCTGGATTCGTACATTGGGTTACTGATTACCTAACTGACAGGAAACAATATGTGCAAATCGGTTCAACATCCAGCTCGGTGACAAGTGTTACATCTGGCATCCCGCAAGGATCAATTATTGGTCCCTTCCTTTATTGTGTTGCTACAAGCTCCTTCGACTTTGATTCCCTTGATTGTCGACTAACGAAGTACGCAGATGACACCACTTTGTGCATGCCAATTTATAAGTCTGGCGATAATGATCACATCATACGTTATCATCGAGCTCTTGTCAATTGGTCCAACGAAATGGATCTCCAAATAAACCTCGACAAATGCAAAAGTCTCACCGTCCTGAAGAAGTCTTCTCAGCCATCGAATGTAATGACTATTCCCGATGTTCAGCCAGTTCATTCTCTGTGCATATTGGGAGTCCACTTCAATAGTGCAGCCACATGGACCAATCATGTTGATTACGTTGTTAGAAATGCTTGCCGGAAATTGTATGCCTATCGAATAATCCGTCCAACTTTGTCCCACGAGGATCTCAAGATCGTCTATTTCAATATGATAAGATCTTCAATTGAGTACTGTGCTCCACTTTTTCTTGGTGTTTCTACAACAGATTCTAGCCGCATTCATCGTGTGCAGAATCGCTTCCACAGAATTTTGTGCGATCCTGAGTGCAACAATCAATGCTTGCCATCCCTTGAGGACCGCCGCATAGCTCAGTCATTGAAGTTTTTGCGCAACATTATGGGCCATGAGCATATTCTCCATAATTTGCTCCCTACTTCGTCTCACACTGGCAGGTTTATTGTGCCCAAACGACGAACTGAGAAACGCAGTCAATCTTTTCTTTTACTTGCTTGTTCGATTTTCAACTCTATGTATATAAGATAACTTCAAATTGTACTGATCGATTCACATTCCAATTTCAATAAACGCTTATTATTATTATTATTTCTGTGATCATACAGCATGGATGTCAGGTGCAACATAAAGCTAAAACTCTGCCGTTTTGTTGGAGAGATGCAATGAAGTTTCATCAATATTTGGGATAGGGTTTTTAAAAAACATGTTTTTTATTCGCGTGTTGTTTAATAGGTGTTTTTTATTGTTTTAAATGTTTTTTATTGTTTTAAAATGTTTTTTATGTTTTTTATTCATTTAGCGCAACGGCATTTTGTTATCAGAAGACATATAC
This sequence comes from Prostheceraeus crozeri, assembly GCA_907163375.1. Classification (NCBI taxonomy): domain Eukaryota; kingdom Metazoa; phylum Platyhelminthes; order Polycladida; family Euryleptidae; genus Prostheceraeus; species Prostheceraeus crozeri. The sequence goes on from CAJQUW010007666.1 coordinate 45,736, forward strand.
TTTATAAACGTTGCATTGTGGTTAAAGGTTTGCTTTGCTGTTAATGGTTATTTGATTTTGCCGCCTATTACTAGATTTTAAGTCTGCTGTTTCAGTCAAAACACAAGAACAGTTTAGTGCGAGAAGACCTTACTCGGACTTGGAAGATCAGTAGATTCAGGAGGATGCGAAGAGGTTGATGGTGCAGCTGATGATGTCACTGAGCTGGCTATACCATTCCCATCCAGGTCAAAAAAGTTGAACAAGCAGTCTGGATCGGCTGTATTCCGCGTTCCGTTTTAACTTTTTTGACAACATTTTCACGGCAATTCTTACATTTCACGAGGTGATCAAGAAGACGCGATGTCCCAACTTTCGATGTCCATTGACAAAAGACACACTTCTTCTCATCTTTCTTCTGATCGTCGGATTCAGAGGATTCAGAAAATAAAAAATATTTGGTCACAATCTTCGGTTTTGGTCTTCCGCGTACTGTTGACATGTCAATCGACGAATAAGAAATTGAATGAAAAACAACTGTCAGTGCATTAGATACCTATCCTCTAAGTTAAAATGTGATTGGCTGAGTCACGTTAACAGCAAAAAGTTTTACATCTTTTCTCGAAATCAGCAGCGAGAAGGATGGACTGAGACTGACTGTCCACTTCATTGTCTTGATAAGCCACACCTCAAACTCGCCGTCACTTCAAAGGGAACCGATGCTTCATAATTATCGAAAATTTTACTTGCCATAATTTAGAAATCACTTATGCTATTGACATCTCCTTCAAATTTGGTTCATAAACATGTTTATCCCAGTGAAATCGGTAAAGAAATAACGCGGTAAGAGCGAAAAAATCATTTCCATGCTTTATTAAACGTCTGTGGTAGCAATGTCGCTCAAATACACATCAAAGAAGCCGACAGTCACCAAATCAATTTTTTGTAATTACTCTTCGTACAGGTGGCCATTTTTAATGAAAGAAACTGCAAAATGATCCCCTTTATTCACAGAACAATACAGAGCAGACCAATGTACTCAAAATTCCAAAAAATGCTTTGATACAGTGAGACTCAAAATGTTAGTCAAATATGAAAATGACAAATAGGGATTGGCAGCTTTTAAATACTAGATGCTATGATCGCTTGAGGGAATGGCTCCGATGAGTATATTTTGATTGACTGCAAAGGCTTTACTATTTAAGCCCTTGTTTGCTCTATTTCCATCAAGCTTGTCTTACAAATTTTTGCAGTTTGAGGAAATTAGGAGAAGTTTTGATCGATAGAATGGATTCACGATCCTTTTTATTGATGAATTTTCATCTTTTCAGAAATAATAAAAAACAATAAAAAACACCTTTTTTTATTCTGGTGTTTTAAACATGTTTTAAAACAAGAGGTGTTTTTTAAAATCCCAAATTTGGGATCCCTCCATCCAAAAGACACTTGTCAAAGATACTTCAAGACGAAAGAAATTTATTAACAATCAAAATTACGTTGAATTTTAGGGTGATTTGGAATACTACTCAAATATGCGAAGTAGTAGTGTATGTTACTGCTACTATGATGTGATAGAATATATGCTTCTCAAAACACCCGGCAACTGATTTTAGCTACAGTATCAATTCAAATGCAGTGATCAATCTTCATCATGTTCTGCACATGACCAATTGATCATTTGTATGTTCTCGAAGGTTTAAAAGCGCCATCATTTTGCACTGTTTATTGAAGTGTTTTTGATCAATGTTTCTGAAAGTGTGGGCCGGAAACAAAGTCATGGAATATGTCCAATTGGTATGGCAGCCGATGTGGGCTGCATTATTCTTGGTTGAGCCCTTTCCTTCAATTTAGAGCTTAAAGTAGTGCTCCAAAATGTCTCCTCTAAATGGCAACTTTTGATATCATTTCATATCAAACAGTTCTCAGTCTTTTTCTGCAATTATGATTGGGTGATGAGTGGGCCCTGCGCATGTCTCGATAACATGCGATCGACTTTGAGCCGCAGCCATCACTGCCGAAAACCATGCTGAGATCCATTGCTTTAGATTCTAATCAACAGAGTGGTTCCATTGTCCATATGATTAAAGAAATGTTAAAATTACAAAGAATATTCGTTCAGTTGATAGCAGTAAGCTAGAGGTTGCTACAAAAAATGGTTGAGAAGGAAAGTGCAGCATCCTAATGTTTCAGCCAGTGCTTATTAGAACAATTTTATGATAATCTAAGTAATAAGTAATCTAAATTTCTGATTTTCATTGAGTCGCTCCAATATTCATTGATGACTCTTTGCTATGCCAGGGGTGAAAATTCTGCAAATAAATAACATTGACTACCCTCCGTTTCCACTGACACGACCTTTGTCAGAGGTATCACCCTGCAAGCATGGACGATGTCTTTATACAGAGCTTCACAGCATAACAATAGAATAAATGACCACGTACGCCATCAATCTATGTTCCCAATTGATCCGGTTGTACTTTGTCTCTGTGATTCTTAGAAAGTTGCCACTCACTCCGATTTTCCAGTTTTGTCCTTACTTTTGCTATTTTACACATTTTGTTTCGATTTTTCGCAGTTCTACTGATGTTATGGGTTGCAAGATCTTCTGGTTATTTCTAGTCTTCTACAGATGAATCTAAATGCTTCCATGGGAGGAGATCAGTGACTTTATTTGGATAAACTGGGTTAATTGGTCAACAAAAGTCTCTCCTGCTGAGTAAAGGTGAAATTTTTGGACGACTGGGCATTAACGTAATGCGCTCGAATGCCCAAGCGATGTTATCGCGAAATTTTTCATTTTCATTCTTATTTCCTCTTGTTTTCTAGGCCTGATAGGACTATTAGAAGTTTAGATTTGTGATACGCATGTGTTCGGTTGCATAGATAAAGGTGTTCATTTTCTTTGTATCTTTCGGATTCACTTGTGAGTGGCTAGTTCAATGGTCTAACCTGTATACTTGTTCACGCCTCACAGTTCACATCATGAATGCAACTCACAATTCAGAGATGTTAAAAAAGTAAATTTCTTCTCATACTTCTCAGACTCACTCAATCTCTTTTGTGTCCTGTTTTCCAGAAGATCGGGGTTGGACGACTTTAGCTGGATTATAGACCTTTATAACGGCCGATCATGGGCGTTCGCTCCCTGAGGTCCTACTTAGTCTTCCTACTCCTCTTTTTCCATCCACATGAATGTACTTTTAGACGCAGATTAAGTGCCTTGGTACTTCACTTCCTCGGGCATGCTGTATTATTACAATATCTTTAGCTGTATCAGTCGTACAGTTCTATATGGGAAAGTCAAGTCAGTAGAGAACAGGTCATCATTAAATCTGACAAAGTAGTCAACCACTTCGTCTGAAATGCATCCTAGGGATATTTTAGAATACTATCGTAAAATATCAGGGAATGAGGAATTTATGGTTTTTGTTTAATTTCCGCATGCAGAATAGCCGAATGCCTATAATGTTATGCAAGTTGTGGAGCTACATGTATGTCCTTATAATCGTGGACAATTTGATTTCAGTGCAGTGTTTGAGGGAGGGTTCATGACATTCCTCACTGATGGAATAGTGAAGTCGTTACTATTCTAACGTCAGGGCAAGCAAGTAAGAACATTGGTTTTTGATCGTTGGACGTTGAGCCTTCCGCCCACAGAATTAGATTCATCTGCGCGCGCTTCGCAGATAAACAAAATATTTAATTCTGTGCTTCCGCCATTTCGCAGAAGTGCTCCAAAACTTTCTGCCAATGCTAAAAATGTCCCATCAACAAACATATGTTTATTTTGATTATAAAAATGCTGTCTTGTGCCTACACAGATGCAAGTGTTTGCCCATGTCAGCTTAGGTTCATTTCAATCAATACAGCATGACTAAATGCACCGTATGAGCAAGCTACACGTTTTTCAAATGTGAACATTGAACCTAGAATTATTTGTAGCATTTTTGTTAAATTGCCTTGTTATGATTTGTGCGGAACCGGAACCAGTTCAAGTAAATAATTTCCCATGAACGAAGCTCTTTGCTAGTATGAGGTTCACTAGCTGTTGCAACTATGAAATCTCGAGCCCCTGATTCCACTTAATTAATGAATATTAATGATTAAGCATTACTGATATGTAATATTGGTCATTTTAAGCCTTTAATGTCGGGTTCAGCTGTGTATTCTAAAACAATTAACTCATTACTTTACTCTAAAATCAATTCATAGGGAGAGTATCAGTAATCGTTCTTATTAAACATGAAGCCAATGAACAGAATTAAATATTTTGTTGATCTGCTTCGATTTGCTAGAAGTGTGATTAATACGAACTCGACGGCACATCGAGGAATCTATTAAGTGGGCAAAAAGGAATTCCTAATACCTTACAGAGATAGGAAAAATGTCGTGCGTCGCTTGCGAATTACTGTGATTTCCAGAAAAGTGCTTCGATTGCCAAAATTCCTTCAGATTCGAAGAATTCAGATCATTGCGCACAAGTTTTCTCCATAATGTTGGCCCTTCCGATCATTATTAAAGAAAGTAGCAGGCGTACGAAAATTAGTTCACTTGATGATTTCACATTCTCCTCGGCATTGCTCACTGTATAGTGCATACATTGAATCGAAGCCACGCATCGATGTGTGTTTTGTTGTGTGCGAAGTGATATCACAGCACGCACGCATCTCTCACTGGCTCTGGTGTCCTCTGCTGACAGCTTATTGTTTGTCATTTCCAATAGCAAGCGATACACGAATTATCCATTCGAGAAGGAGCAAGTTGTCAATTCTGTGATGTGCCATTTCGATATTAAGGTTACATACAATCCTTCCTTTCTAGGAAACCGAAGTGCGCGCAGATGAATCTAATTCTGTGGGTCGCACAACACATGGGAGGAAAGATAGCATAGGCTTGCCTCATTAAGTAGGGCTCATTATGAATCCCTCTGAAAAGTAAGCTGCTTTCTTTTTACCTTGACTTGTAATCGTATAATTAGCTATCTGGTGCACTCGATCAGAAGCTTTTGATAATCCTCTTTCTTATATTAACTCGAATGTGGCCCAGAATCAAACACATATACACGTACTAAATCTATGAATGAAGAAAACGTTTCCTCCAAATGGAAGGATTTGTGGGAAAACCTTGATCATGCACCTTAGAATCTCTTGATTTAAGACAGCTGTATTTTGTTCATGAAAACGGAAGTTGAATGGTTTATTTGCAGAGCCAATGCAACTCATTGAAGCAGCCGAAAAGATTTGCCAGACGGGAGTCATCACAGAAAGGCATGAACTCATGCAATAATAAGAATTGGATTGTTCAAAGTTCAACGGATATGATTTTGTCGCTGACAGGATTTTAATCCGACATCAACAAGCCTCAATATCAAAAAGAAGATAGAACTCAAAGTTTTCATCTGACGAAAGAGAAACTATGAATGAAAGTTAGAAAGAAGCGGTGTCTCCTCTCCTACACGAGCTCATTTGAAGGAAATTGTCAGACTTTGTGACAATTCAACAGAGATCACAATAAAGAAATTCATCCAAAAAGTCAAAATTCTTCAAACGTAGGATTACACGAAGGAAAATTGATCTCAGTGACGCATTCTTTCTCTTAGATGTCTGCTGTTTTTCTTCTTTCATTTTTTATAGATGAGATAACGCGGGGCATTTTGCTTCCATTTCATGCTATTTTCTAGATTACAAGGTTACAAGTTATCAATTTCCGGCACGTCTTTATATGGTGATATTTCAAAGCGATGAACTCACACAATGTCGGTCTATTTCATTGTATTGCACATCAGAGCAATTAGCAGTTTGCATGAGCATGACTATAATTCTACCAAATTGTAGGGCCTAGGCCCGTCATTGCCCGTACTTAAACCTGCCCGGTCATTTCCTCGTACTGCGCTCCCCAGAAAAATGTTAAAAATGTCTTCTGCTATTTAAACGTGACCCCTTTCAATCTTTCTGATCGGTTCACACACGCCTCATCGCCTGTAGGCTATGATTTACACATACCTAATTCAAGTGATGCGGTAGAGAATATCACGGCTTGATGGTATTGACACACGACTTATCCAGTCATCGATGATGGGATGAAGGCATGCCTCGCGCACGAGTCTTCTCAGGAAGTAGACAAAACTAGGATTGAAAATGTCTATTTGGAATGTTTTTGTAACCAACAGCATGTTTTGTATTTCGCATAGTTAGTTTTCAATTGAATAACTTGTTAAGTGCATATCTGTAGCCCTGCAACTCAGTGTTGTTTATATTTATATCACACTATTTATATATGCCGGAAGCAACTTAAATTCGTGGAGATGTTCTAAACCTCAGTATCCGTCTCACGAGCAGGCCTCAGATGGATGTATAGAAGGATTACCGGTTGATTGGCTTAAATCTGCTTTTGCTGTGTCAAAACGTCAAGGGGACAATCAACAGCTTCTGCATAAAAACATCTTAGAAAGCAAGGCTTTGAAACAGTGCAAAAAATATTTGTATTCTATTGTTGTCAAAATCAAAATTAGTAATTATTAGTAAAACTATTATTATACAACAGCAGTGCACATGATTATAATAATCTGACTTGAAAACAGCTTCCGGGTTAAAAACATGGTGAAATTCTGTTCTTTTGAAATGTCGTTAATTCGGCGAGTTTAAAATGGTCTGCTTCATGCGATCATGCTGTGTGATATAAGATTCTCGTAGGTAAAATTCATTGTTTCGAATCGCATAAACTTTGAGTTTAAGTAACTTGTGATAAAGGGAATATTGATGTTGCATATCATAGTAGTCAGTATCAGCAGTATGGAGCGGCAAAAAAACTGCCCTCCATTCGACTCTGACTCTCACTCCTGTTCGCTCAACATCAACACTATTCGCATGTGTACTCTGTTCACGTATAGGCTACAACGCGCGTTTGTATTCCTAAAAATCACTATATTAGGGGCCATCCATAAAGGACGTCCGCAGCGGGGGGAGGAGGGGTCAAGAAAAAGCGGACGTCCGCTTATTCACAAGTTAAATCACTTTTGACACCGGATGGTTAGCGTTTTAAGTTCATCTCTTCACTGTGAAGGAATGGTAGACTAATGACTTGTTAATCTGCGATCCCACGAAACAGATGATGTTCCACCTTGCCATCTCAACGGGGGCCTCACTCACACTTGGCCGGGCAATGAGACAATGTCGTCGATGGGTTAATATCTTCCCTAGTCTTCTAACAAAAGCGTGTGTCATACTTATACCAGTGTCTCGGCTAAGCATGCCAGACGCTTTTCGCCTAAAATCGTATAGATCTATAAATGTGCTGTCATGTAGTATATAGTATTCAAACGGGAGTTTGGCTTTTCTGTTATTAAGCTTTATAGTATATGTTACTAGAGTGTAGGTTGTGAAGGTGTTTAATCTGTCTTTTAAGAATGTAAAATTTAAAAATTTGAAGATTGAGCAAGAAAATCGGTTGAAATTATTCCGTGGCTGACGTAGGATCATCACAACAAATCTGACAGGCTCTGTTTTAGCATGTACGTCTATCAAGAAATAAGCTAATAAATTATGTAGGTTACAGACATATAGGCCTATGCACCAAAACGAAAAATAAGATGCAAACAAGGCTAAGATGCAACGAGACTAAATACCTAAGTGATAGTAACTCAGTTTCATAGCTAATACTGAAGGCTTATAAATGCGGACGTCCGGGGGGAGGGGGGGGGGTCAAAAATAGTCAATTTTCTGGGGACGTCCTTTATGGATGGCCCCTTAGTGGAATATGAGATACTTCAGAGCTACCATAGAGGAGCTTTTAAAAGAGCACCATGGACATTTCTGCGCAAGTATATGAAACACAATGACAAAAACACGTGCGAAAACAGATTGATTCTCTTGCCCAATACTTCAGATCGAATAGAATGAGTAGGGACTAGCAACCCGGAAGTGTCACTTGAAGTCTTCAGGAGGGGCATCCGGACTAAAAGATCACAGCGCTCCTTATTAAAGACTATGTCAGCACTGTCCAAGCCCCCAAGATGGGGAGTAGTGCCGTTAAACCATAAAAACCCATATCTTAGAACTTAAAAATACAAGCGCATGCCCTAAAAAGACAAATGGGTAAGAAAACTCAAACTGCTGCATGTTCGAGAGGCAATAAACAAACCCAGCACGTACCTTAGTGGGGTATTGCAAGTGTCTGCTTTATATTTTTCACATAAGACTGAGCCTGGCAGCATTCATATAAATGGACTATTTATTTTCAAGCGTCTGTTCCTTGGCCGTGTCAAGCGGTACTTCAAAGAGTCAATTTCATCAAACAAGAAATCACATAAATCCTTGAAATGTGTTCTTGTTGGAAAAACAGTTTGTTTACTTTCTTTGACATCAGATGACTGGATATATCGAAATTCCTTGAATGATTATGCATAGTAAAACACAACTGCTCATTGCGTTTCCTAAGATCAATGACAAATTCCATTTCCAAGTGAAAAATTCTTGTCTTCCACTTTTCATTTAAATTTTCTGCTTGATGAGCTTCAGCCGTCTTTAGTGGCATTTTTAGGCCCTTTGGAATAACCTTCAATTTTTCACACACTTTGAGGAAAGTTATGTGCAAAACAACAGTTATAAATGATCTCATTGTGATTTCTTGAATTGGATCTTGAAAGATTCATAAATACAGTTTTAAAATTTAGACAAACAGTTCAATGCGACGGATCGGTTGACGATGCGAAATATTTGATTATATTGACAATATTGAGAGAATGCACGAACACCGATTTGACATCAGACACTGTAAGGATGATAAAGTGGTCCTTTATCATTGCATTCAACATCAGCATTCCCTGGAAGATGTTAAGGTGACAGTTTATCAAATCTCAACAGATGTAGCCACCACGAGACATGTTTCGGCCTGTTGGGTCTCATCAGTCGTGGGCAGATTCGAACCAGTGACGTTGGAGCTAGAGGACGTGCAAACATACTCTCTAACCACAAGGCCACCGGACCATCTGTTGAGAGCGTGAATTAGCCAGGAAGGCACTGCTTTAACGCAGGCACGTGGAGGGCGGACTGCATTCTGCAATCACTTAATACCGCATTCGAGATTGAGGCGCTTCACGCAGGCGCTACTCATTACATGTTTAGACAAGTAACCTGGCAACAGATGGTCCGGTAGCCTTGTGGTTAGAGGGTATGCTTGCACGTCCTCTATCTCCAACGTCGCTGGTTCAAACCTACCGACGAGTGATGAGGCCCAACAGCTAAAGCAAAAGGCCCAAAAGCTAAATGGCAGCGAAATGGAGAGGAAGAAAAAAGAGCTTAAATTTATCAGCCAGCTAATGAGCGACTGGTCCTTCGGCCTCAACATGCAGCATGTATTCCAACGATCCCCTATCTATGATCCTCAATCCACTAGCTGTATGTAAAATGTAGAATTCCATTTCTATGACTCCACTGATCATTTGAATTTTTCCCAAGCCATTTATGTAACAGGCCTTTCTATGGTCTATTCTTTCGTAAAAAAATTCCTAAGGAAAAGTAGAAGCTCAATTTTTGACTTCTACTCGAAACCGGTCGAATTATAGAGTGACCCATTTCAGCGACGTTTTGTTTTGTAAATGCTTCGAAACATTTTCGCATCGTCAACCGATCCGTCGCATCTTATCTAAATTTTAAAAAAGTATTCATGTAAATGCGATGTAGTTATAGGGGAAGCGGCATAGAATACACATGACAGAGTTCGTGTAGACTTTCAAGCCGGTCCTTCTTGTATGCCTGTTTGTGGGGTAAGTGGTACCAATGTCAGCATTTTTCATCACTTCCAATTGCTCTAACTGTGTGTGCTTTGTGTGCTGAAATATAACAACGGTGAATTATTTGCGAATTTCAAATTATTTTTGACCCCACTCATTAGTGACATAAAATCGCTTATGCAAATTGTAATTATATTGCCGCTATTAATTGTTCCTCAATAGGAAACAAAAATCCTTTTGTATAATTCAGAAATTGTTAATTTTGACTCCTCCCCCCCGTGTCGTCGACCACGATTCGAAACCCAGTTCGTATAGAACATCGTGTGTGAAGGTAGCGGCATATATTCTCAATTTCCTGAACCAAGTGCATGTATATGCCACGAACGCTTCAGAATAATATTGTCCATAAGTTTCTTAGCAAGCATGTGGTGTAAACCATGAAGTTAGATTTTGATAGGCGTGCAAAATTAATTAGTTTTGATGAAAATACGTACAGTTAATTGTTACAGACGATAAATCAAACAGATCAGAGATCTAGCGTACTATTAAGGCTCCTTCAAGGCACTTTAGAGAGCACTTGATGGCTAAATTCTCTCACTACTGCGACCTATTCACGCGTAAAACTCAAAAGTGTTAACAGAATGAGGAAGTTGATGTCGTGCAGAGGAGGCTATTAGGATGGAATGTGACAGTCGATCAAATGCCTTGCTTATATCCATGAATAAAGCAATGGCAGAGAAGATTGTGTATCAAAGACTCGAAAGTTTGTTTATCGTCTCTTGTCATTCTCAGAGGAGATACATCGACATTTAATGATAAGTTTAATTCACTTCATCTTTCTCAAGTAGTTCTGCTTTTAGCAACTAGATGCAGAGAACTGCATTCCAACAAGAAGCTGAGCTATAATGGCGGAAACTAAAATATCTGAGCATCAAGTTTGACTTTAACAAATGCAATAACACTAATGGGATTAGAGGACTGAAAATTTCGGTGAATGAATAAATGAGTTTTTGTTTGTTTTAAAGGAATGAATCGAAATTTAATCTCTAATTATGAAGTCTACAGTCGTCTGTCTTATAACCATCGATAACAACTAATATCCATTTCTTAATTGAATCTGGGTATTGTATGCATTGCTTCCCATTTAATTTGATGTTTTGATGAACTCTGATTCTCTATTTTCTCAATGATAGAGGAACCTCAAGGAGAGAATCACCGATCTCAGTGTTTGTAGCGAAAAAGAAAAGGACATAACAAATACAACAACAGTTTCTGTACTTGTTTTAATTCCTTATCAAAATTCATCCGATTGCAGCGTTTGTGCAAACTTCAACGGTGTTGTCTAGCTTGCTGCACACACACCATAGAAGTTTCCTAGTGGACATTGGATGGCGGATTGCCGTGGATGGCAGTAACAGATTGCAGAGTGCTAGTTCGTCCGGACAAGAAAGATGTCCTCAGTCTTACTAGATAAAGAATGAACAAGGATTTTAGTGCTCAGTTTTTCTGAACTTGGTGGACATCGTTCTATGGTCGGATAACCAATGACCACAACCATGGATATTTTTACTTAACCCTAGACATGTCGAGCAAATTTCAGACTTAAAATAAAAGTACTTTTCAAAAGCAGGTGGGCCTAATCCAACTACTATTTGAAGAAAGTTTGAAAATTCGATGACAATAAAGTTCATTAAATCTGATTATAGCATTAAGGTGCATGTCCATATCGAAATACGTGTGCGAAATTCTCAGGCGATGTTAATTGTCTATCAACAACTGACAATTTATATGAGTAATAATTATTAGTAGTATATAAATTGATTCATAATTTTCGGTTTTTAATCAATTAAATTAAATTATTGAATTGATCAATTATTTAGTATGAATAATTTACACGCAACAATTGAAAGAAAATCTAGAAGCATGAAAAAGCAATCAAAGCAATGACATTTTTTGAATTAGAAAAACATGGTTTGAAGCGTTGTGAAGCAATTCTTGTTATTTTTCAGTCGTGAGCCATAAACATCCAATTGTGTGATGGAAATGTAATTTTCCTGTTTTATCATGATCACTAATAAGTAAATAAGGAGACAATGAAAAATTAATTGACGGATTACGCGTGAACTTCATCGCGTCAATAAACGTAGATTGATTACACAGAATTGTCCATTAGGGCTTGTTTTAAAAATGCACTTCCATTGTCATCAATGCACTTTGCTAGTGTAAGGATCTTCTCAAGAAATGAGTTAGTGTTGTGGAGGCTTTGCCAGACAGATTTCCACGCGACCATTGCTTCGGGACAGCTTGTGAAGCCTCTCAAATCTTCAACCACACTTCCGTCTGATTCAAGTGTCATTACAACGACATTTACAACAAAGCCAGTCAAGTGGAGGTAGAAAAAATGGAGAAACGACGAAAGGGTTCGTGTTGCCTGTTAATGAAGTATCAACTAAACATCGTCTTTCTAAATCATAAACAGAACTTATTGTTCTCATGTTCTGTAAGAAATCCAAATGTTGAGTTGCTCACTGTATGGGGCTGTAGTTAGATAATTGCATTTGCATTATATAATGGTCATCAGGGTTGCCAACTCGGTCACTATTTAGTGACCGGTCACTAAAGGTCACTATTTGGTCACTATTTTTTCCCAAGTCACAGAAAAATAGTGACCCCTTATTTCAAAACTAAAAAGAATTGAACAATAAAGAATCACTAATTTAAGTATGAATATATACACATGAAGTATCTATACATAAAGCTCAGCTCTGTATGCGCTCGTATTAATGTTAGACCTGAAAGGGCGTATTTCAGAATGAAGAGAAACAAATACAGAACAAAAATACCCAAACTGCACTTAGTACAAAAATTTGACACAAATTAAATATTGTTTTCTTACATATGCACTCATTTGCTCGGCCTGCTCTATTCTTTTTCATTTTAATAAATGTAGCCACCATCTGGACACTTAGATGAACCTTAAAGCGTTTCGCGTATTATGAACGTATTATGATTCCTACGTTGCCATGTTCAGTAAATGCCAATGAATGGAATTCTTATTTTAGGATTTTCTTTTTCAGAGTTTCAGTGCGGAATTATCAAGTGAGGTCAGCGCAGTGTGATGTGTTAAATTTTGCTATTATGCTTTACAAAAATGAAAATTGTTATGGATGGAGGGTCGTTTCTGTCTTCTGACCCAGTTGCGAACGGCCGGGATTTGTATGCCAAAATGTTTCTTGACTCAAAGTATGCTGTTATAAAATGCGGTCGCACGAAAGCTGAATATGTTATAACGTATGCAGTTGCTCCTTTCTTTCGGGAGGAATTATGTGACAATTTAGGCCTATCAAAGAAATATAGTATTCATTTGGACGAATCTACTTACAATGACAAGGTTCGACTCGAACTTCATCTCAGTTTCCTCAGGAGTCTCGACAAAGAACTACGCGATATCTGAGACAGTTGAATTAGAGCCAGAGATTGATGTTGAAAATGATTTTCTTCTGAACGACAACGTGAAATCAATTAGCGATCTGAAGATGATGAACAGTGAAAGAATGTTTCATGAAATCATCGAGACTTTGTCAATCTTCAACCTTGATCTTTCTAACATGATTTATGTCATGACTGACAATTGTGCAACAATGCAAGGCTCCAAAACAGTTGTCTCTGCTCGGTTGAAAGAGGTCGCTGGAAATCTGATTGATCTACCTGGTTGCAGTTGTCACAACATCCATTTGCTGAGTGAGGACGAAATTAAAAATGATTCCCAGGGAATTCTCAAGACTCTTGTCAAATTTGCTGAGTTATTCTCTGATTTTCTGACGTCCACTCCAAAAGCAAGGCTCATTTTCAAGCACAGCACAAAAGTTCTTAGGTTGAAAAGCTCTTACTCTTTCAGCCCCACGAGATTCTTGTATGTTTTTCGAGTTTTGGAAACACTTCTTGACCAGTTTCCTGTCGTCTGCAAACTGGTAAAAATATGCAGCAGCAGTGATCTGAAAAGTATTGTCAGTCAACCACTCTTGCTGATTCATCTCGACCAATTTGTCATTCACCATAATCCTCTTTATGATCTCACATCTTCAACACAGGCCAATGGTTTGGGTGTACATGCAACTTTGGAACTCATTTTGGGTTTCCTGTCAAAGTTGCGATTTCGGATGGGATATTCCATCTCTTTGCAACCGAACGATTACTGTGACGAATTGTTTGATTGGAACGATGAACCGATCAGTGTAGAATCGAAAAGCGATTCGCTTTTCTTCTCTGAAACGCATCGCCATGTCGAAGCCAAATTGCTTGAATCCGATGATCAAGATTTAAAGAAAGTCCAAGATTTGTGGGACTCGTACAACGAGGTGTTGTACCTTCGGTGTTTGAAACGGTTCAAATCTTTTCTTCAATCTGATGTAACTCTTGGATCTTACATTTTCTACGCGAAGCTGAAGAACATCACAAACACTAGCAAGAAATAATTTGCTGAGCTCTCCAAAGAATTCCATGTTCCGGCTTTGCCTGTCATCGATGAACTCTGCGACATGCAGTCCAAACATCCAGATGATACTTTGTTAACTGTTGTCGATGACTCAAACTCATTTCCAAAGCTGATGATCTTAGTCGAATCTTTTCTGCTGGTCGTTACTCACAACATGGAAGTCGAACGTGGCTTTTCTGTGATGAAATCCGCTGAATGTTTGGATCAAAGTAGGATGCGATCCTTGCTTTATGATTCTGTTCGTTTCGTGAGGGAGCGCTTCGACCGCTCCAATTTTGAATGCTTTGTTACGCCCGAACGTTTGTTGGAACGGATACAAAAGGCTGGAACACAGCACAAGAACGAATCCAAACAATTGGCTTTGTGCAGAATTGAACGTCCTTCTCAAACGCGCTCCCTTCAGGAATCTGTTGGCGTCTTCAAAAGACACACACCAAATGAATTGAAAAGAAACCTTCAAGCGGTGGACAAAGAGTTGAATGAGACGAGACAGCGAGTGGAGCATTTGGAAGAAAAGAAACGTCGCCTGCATTTGGAGCAATCAAGTGTGTCTACCCGATACAACAGAATTTCTGAAACTATAATCGATTCAATGTTCTCGAAATGACTAAAAATCCTTTTTCGGTCTTCTCTTGCCGATGTGACCAGTCAATGTTTTTAAGTAGCTTTGAAGCAAATTTTTAAGTAGAGTAAATTGCACTTATTGTAATTGTAAAAATTGTGTGCATCGTTTAAATTATAAAAATAAAAATTTCACATTTGGAAGTGTAATTAAATTATGTTGACGATCTGTGAAATGTGACTATGTCTTCCGTCGTACACTGCATTTTGTGATAATATGACATGGAAATAAACAAAAAACGACTTATAGATGAAAATATTGATCAACTTGCGTAAAACAGATTAAAATCATGTTTTTTTCAAATTCTACATAAACCACGAAGTATGGTAATCCAGGTGACCGAAATTGTTCGTCGGATAATTATATAATAAAATAGTCACTATGTGAGAAAATCTATATTTGCTGGACAACCCGGAGATAAATTCGTTTCTTTCGATGCCATTTCTCTATTTACTAATGTGCCTGTTCAACCTACTATAGATTTTTTGTCTCTTCGTCTTTTTTCCGTTTCTTACGACTTTCCTGTTAGTGTAGATTGTCGGCTAGATCTTGTTCGATTATGTCATAGTCACAATTATTTTACTTTTGAAAACAATTATTTTCAGCAAGTTTTTGGCCTAGCCATGGGAAACCCACTTTCCCCTGTGCTTGCGATTTTTTTCCTTGAGCGAGTTGCTTCCTACTTTTGCTGGCAACAGCCCTCTTCTTTGGTTTCGTTGACGATGTTCTATCTTTAGATTCGCATGATTTTGATTTGGATTCATTCTTGTCTTTTATTAACTCTTTATATCCTTCTCTGAAGTTCTCTTATGAGTATGAATCTCATATTCCCTTTCTAGATGTTTTGATTAAGAAGGTTGGCCGTTCTCTTTGTTTTTCTGTTTTTAGAAAGGATACTCACTCTAACAGCTATCTTCATTTCTTTTGTTTTCATCCATTAATTGTTAAAATAAATGTCGCTCGCGGTCAGTTTTTGCGTGCGCTTCGTATTTGTAGTTCTGATTCTATTGATGATGAAATTGATTTCATTTTTTCTTCGTTTATGAAACTTGGTTATCCTCCAGATGTCTTAAACAAAGCTTTATCTAAAGCTAAGTCTACGCATTTTTGACCTGAAACTTTGTCGGATAATGTACATGTAAATAATGTAAATTTTCTTTCTGTACCCTTTTTACCTTCTCTAAATTGTACCAGTAATCATCGTTTGGCTAAATGGTACGGTACCAAACTTGTATTTCGTTACCCTAACAGTATCAAATCAAACCTAGTTCATAACAACAGTATTAAGAAACCTGGCGGTGTGTGTAGTATACCATGTAAAGACTGCGATAAATTTTATGTCGGTGAAACAGGTCGATCTTTTATTACTCGTATCACTGAACACAAGAGAGCTGTCAGATATTTTGATGAAAATAATGCTTTGGCCCAACATTGTATGCAAAAAGGTCATTCTATTGATTTTAATGGGCATGACGTTTTGTCTTATTGTAGTGATTTTAGAACCAGACGTGTGGTTGAATCTTCATTTATTAAGGTTAACCAATCAAAAGTGTTCAACAGTAACTCAGGCTTTCATCAACCGGACTCGGTAACTTGGTAAATTGAATTCGCCGCTGATTTTGTCATCATTCAATTCTTGTGACATGAGGAAGGGAGCAGGTGACTCCCGAAACGTTGTCCAGCAGATAGAGATTTTCTCACATAGTGGCTATTTTATTATTACGAAGTATGGTCACTATTTTTGTCGATGTGAGTTGGCAACCCTGATGGTCATTCATTGATTGAAATTGGTGGTCTCCGTGGCACAGTGGTTTAGTGCTTGGCCTAGCGATCCTTCGGTCCAGAGGTCGAGCCCCGAAAGTGTCATTGGAAGTCGGCAGGAAGGGCATCCGGACTAAATGATCACAATGGTCCAGATTAAAGTCTGACTATGTCAGCACCGTCTAAGTCCCCAGTATGGGGTCGTAGTGACGTTAAAGCTTCATTCATTCAATATTCATTTATTGAAATTCTCTCAGAATGTATAAAGTGATGCATTGAAATTAACTGAGTACCTAAGCACACGGCTGTCGAATCCACATTTTCGTTCTAATAAATCTGTACATTTCCTGTAGATACACGTTCATTAACGACCATCAGTGATGCCTGGTACTTCGAAATCGTGAACAACGTGTCTCATCCATTGAGAGAGTATTTATTTTTCTATTAACTCTTTGAAGTCAAGATGGCAAGTAAATAAATAGATTTTCTATTAGACATTCAATGATTGCAAACGTTGACAAGTATCGTTCATAGAGATGAATAACTTTTGTTCATCTCTGTTCCTGTGCACAAACACAAGTAGAACAATCTTTATTTGTCTCTCTGCATGTAATGTAGATATTCAATCACTTCATTTGACCTGTAAGGCAGATTGTTGCCCTTGTGGGAGGATTTTTTACTCCAATGCACTGGAAGAAGCGTAATCTATACAATCTATGCCAATTATGACTGATCTTGTCCATCTTTAGCATAGATTAAATATGTGAGTAGTTCCACTGATGATGTACTGTCTTCTTCTAGTGAAAGGAAGCACTTCAACACAGCAGCTGTAAATTTATGGCTGTGCTGTATATCGCTAGATTTCATTGTTGTGGTGTAGACATTCGACAAAGGAGCATTTAGCAATTTGATCAATTTGACTCAATACGTCAGCGCAACAACTAACGGGTGTCAAGGAAATGAAGAGATTGCTAAAGAGATGTTCAGACGACAATACTTGGGAGTTGGACGGGTAGCCAACAATTCTGCAGCGAAACTCTTGGCTTCGCAATCTATGTCAATGAATATTTTTTCAATGTATACAAAAATATGCCATAAATATGTATTATGAATTATGCAGATCTACTGAAAATCAAAAAAGATTTGTTCAAGATATTTCCAATATTCAAAAGACCATCATCAGTCTTAATAAATAAATGACCTCAACAATATGCCTTCTCTTCGAATCATTGAATCTTCCTAATAATTGAATTTCCATGAACGCATCATCAGTAATAGTATAACTATTAACAGTGCTTCGACGGGTTTTTAGAAAAAAAAGTAGCGACAATTTTCGCCCCGTAAGCTAGTCGTCAAATGTAGCTCTGTACTCAACTTGTGCATGAGAATGCTTCATCAAAGTATTCGTTAACTCTTCAGATTTAAATGACCCTTACCATACGGAATCGGGCATTTAAGACTTCTAACTCTTGCAATGTTATGAAGAAGCAATCATCCACTTTGTGTAAATATCTCATCTGTGTGGCCTCACTAAATCAATCACTGCACACGTCCATATATGTGTGTGCAAATCGGACATGCAATGTTGGACCCCCTGTATAATGCAGTAATGGAACGGACGGATTGACGATTACTACTGCATCTTGTTTGTTCGCACCAATGCAGCCATGCTTGCAAACAGAACCGGCTACTCTTCGCCAAGGCATATGTTGAGAGACCTCGTGTCCCTTTAATCTCCATTGATTAATATCCCTGATTACAGCTAGCATTGCTATGGGAAGACCAGTTTGGTCTCGATTCAAAATGTTATAACACTACTTATAAAGGAGTTGGAAGTAACGTCATAATAATAATCAAATAATGGCGTAATCGGCAACTGTTTCTTTCAGGCCTGTCATCATAACGGACTGCGTGCCTCATTGGAAAGCGTTCAAACTGTGGAATGTTGATTACTTTCGAAAGCATTATGGCAAAGAAATAGTCAGCATGAAAGCTTCAATGGTAATTATGGTTTCAAATATCACAATTCACATTTTAACCTTTTACATTACGTTTTAGGGGTCTTTGGCGCAATCTGAACATCTTGCATTGACAATGGAGCATTTTCTGAATCACTTACAAGACGGATATCCTCAGAGTTGGACATATTTGCAGGATGAGCTGTTCCTTATGACTCATAAAGAGTTATTGGATCACGTTGGGACATGTGTGAGTGTCTTGTTTCATTCACTGTAGAGCACTGTAGTGTCTGTTCGAGAATGTGACTGCAATTTGAGCCACATTTATTCATCAACTTCACCTCAGTGCACTTTACCTCTGTCGAGATGATGGAAACTTGAATGCAGTTAGTTGATAAACTGCCTTATTAAAGGATTAGAATGCCGTCACAAGAATTTCTAAGAAATATCAGTCGTCGGACATTCCTGTCAAAACAGTTATTGCTGCATGGCCCATATTTCATTGAACACCTATTTCTTACTCCTAACACCTTCGTGTTTTGCTATATAATTGACAATTGACGATGAATGCGGGAGACAGTTATCATTCTTCTACTACAGAGGTTCCCAACCTGTGACACGCGAGGGCTCATCAGATGGTACGCGACCACCTGTCTCAAGTAGGCTATTTGTATCATGCTGGTCACGAGACCGAATCTATTAGGAAAAGTGTTGGTCAGGTCGAGAAAATTAGATCGACGACGAAATTCGATGCAATTTATCACTTTTCATAGTCTCAAAAGATGAAGATCTGTCTTGTGCATAAATTTCATCTTATCACATCAAACTTTGTATGAGATTGTTTCGATATCAATGCGACAGGCGATGCCATGACATCTGTTGAGCGACCGACAAGTCGAAATCAACAGAACAATACCCTGCATTTTAGATTATCTTTGAAGCTCAGCAAGCCCAAATCACGTATTTTGAAAATGCCTATGCCATAGACATCTACATTCAACTTTGAGAATCCAAAAGTATTCACAAATGCTACGTTTCTTAAAAAATGATACACAACCTCGGAATCTTTGGAAGAAGCATCCTTAACTTACAGAATGACTGCTATTCATGTTTGTTTTGTTCGCAAAAATGAGACTAAGTGGCACGTGGCGAACGTGTATGATCTCAAGTGGTACTGTGGGAAACACTGTTCTACTTCGTGCAAAGTAGAGTCTTCGAAAACCAAGGGATCACTAGATACTTTCACCTTCATAAAGATATCGTCAAGAGAAGGTATTGTACTACTATAGATTGTCAGTTCTAGAAGCAGATTCAGCTGCTTTGTGTACTCACTCTCAATTTATTCGGCTAATTGAGCTTTGAAAACCCTGGGGAGAACAGGAGCCCCTCTGATTTTGACGCTTCTAAGAACGTTTCCGAAATCTCTGAACACTATTGGCGTGTGCTGGCTGCGAAGGTTTCATCAGTGTTTGCCAACTCGCTCATCTAGCTGCAATTCAATTCAAAATTTGCATTCCACTCATTAGAAATTGATGGTGAATGGCATTGATGAACGCACTGTTTTGATCAGCTGTCGCATGAAAATGTCTAGACAATGTTTGAAGTGGGTTTGATTGTATTGAGATTGTTAACCGGCGATGAATACAATTCAATGGAGAGTTTTATTAATTATGAATAATTTGCTGGTACACGTACAGTACGTTTCCAAAATCGTTGCACACCACAAGAAGCTCTTATCTTTTGCTTTTTCTCATAAAAAAATAATCGTGAGCTCATAATTGATTGATTACTAAATTTATTCACTTGACCAGTTGAGACACTAGGCTTAGGAAACAGTGTGGTTTGCCTAATTAGATGAAGTAATTTGTGATTGGAAGTTTGTTGCTTCATGGCTGATCATTCATGTCGGTACTCGTCTGTCCTGTTGTCATCATTGATTGGGATGTAAAAATCTTGTCTGTTGCCCTATCGGACGCCAGCGGCAGCAACTACGGTGTGAAGAACTGCTATTGTTCGTGAACAGGTGCAGAGCAGACAGCCACAGGCGGCCCCTTCTGCAGATCAGAGATTCGAAATCATTCGAAGAGCATACTGACCACAATTGACCACTTCAGAAAGTAAAGTGTATGTCAAAATAATCTATGGAGCAGAAGGTTCCATGTAGTATATCGTTTATTTAAGTTGAACCAGGACTCCCAAACGAAAATTGCAATTGAAAATGGATGAGCTTTTTTGTGCAATTATTTACGAGGCAGAAACGTATGTCCGTTATGAGCAGAAACGTTACAGCTGCTCATCCAAATGAATGAATAAATGCTTCAAAATTAGTGTGATAATGATCTGTCCATCTTCTGACTTGGGATCCACTGTTTGCAGCATGAAACGGACAGCATTGCTTATAAATCTGTTGTGAATAGTTTTAAGTGAATGAAATTCCGCTTGAGCAGCGTAGTTCAATGTATTGATGAAATGAATCCGGAGCTGCAACAGGTATTCTGCCCAATATTTCGGCTGTCACGGTCAGCTGCAGGTAAATTAAGGTTTATATAATCTAAGATTTCAAGTCTACTCGTAAATAAAGTCTGTGACAGATTTGGCAACAAACTTTCAGGATCATAGCAATGAAGGGCGGCTCTCACCACAGCCGCCAGCAACTGTGATAGCTCCATCTCCAGATCCGCGAGCCAAGTATTCTCTAACTAAGAAAAGTGGCCTCAGAAACATCTACATAGATATGCATTTGAGGATGAATATGTTAATTTTAACTGCGTTTTTGTACTTTGTCAATGGTCTGTAAGTGACTCGAATTGAGATGCTAAATTTGTGTTAAATTGACAAAAATGTTCAATTTTAAAAATGTGTTTGTTTTTAAAGGTTATTGATGTTCCCATATTATGTACCGAATTCGGTGAAATTTTAATTGATCATCAGAAAAACGGGAAAACTAAAAGTCACAGAGTCGTAGCTATCGTAGTTATGGAGCAATATCAGGGGTCCTCAGGGGTCTGCAGGAACCCTCCCCTCCCGCGCGTTCATTTCTCTCTCTGTCTCATGGCTGCATTTTCAAACCAACAACTCCTACCACCACCACGATCCCACCTTTCAGCTAAGTACTTGTGTAAGGAATGTGGCCTGGTCATTGACATTTCACGAGTTGCCGCAAAGTGAATTTGTTGACCTCAAGCGCTATCTGTTCACACAAGAAGTTGCATTTCCAGCTATCTTCTCTAATTCCTAATGTAAAAAGCACCTGTCATACTTGCATCATTCTTTGTCTGGGGTAGAAAACATCTTCAACTGTATGTATCTGAAATTTTGTGGAGATTGAATCAGCTTTGCAGTTTCTGTACAAATCTTTCAACGTGGATGCTGGAGGTAACCCTCACCACAAGTACCAGATTTTGATTTATAGATTTAGAATGATGGCTACAACTGACTGAATGGAGTCAACGATCATTATCCTGTGTCATCAAGTTTGGTAATGGATTTGATAAATCGCTTCTTACAATGAAGACTCCTCAGCATCAATGCGATGCACATTCGCAATTTAATTGCAGGAATCTTCAAAACGTGTACAATGTACTTTCCGTGTCTCCGATATTACCAATGAATATTTACTTCAACTGCTCTTGATGAGATGAAATTGGTCGTTCTTGAGAGGAAGCCGCTTTCATGTTGTTTGATGTACCGAACGATAGATTTCGCACTTTAATGCCAACTAATTGCATCTTTTGTTCTCTTATGCGTCGGGTCTAGACTTCGGAAAATTGAGCGAGTTGACACGGAACAGATATTCAGCCACGCATCGTTGGAATTTGATAGAAGAAAGAAATGTTTTCAATTCAGAAATCGGTTGAATTTTCGGTCTGGATTGAAGTCACTATTTGAAACACTTATTGCAAACCAGTCGACTGTTTTTCATTGGTATAATGCATAGAAGTAGATAATAGTACACTACATGTAGAATGGAAGTTTGATATCTTGCCTGTGTACAATGATGGCACATGGAAAAATCTATGGTTTGTAGATCTGATTCGATCTAAAACATTACATCATAGTCAGACTATTTGCCAAGTTGGCTGTGGAAGTTATTGACAGCAAATTGCAGGATTTTCATGAAGAGAATTTTAAGTGAGATGGTGGCATTGTTTAATATGAAATAGCCTACTATTCCATGGATTAATATAGTGTGTCTATTTGTACCAGTCATTGACAACTATTTTGCAATTTTTCAACAGTGGAATACGAATTGACATTTGGTTCACGGAGTCATATCGAAAGTAGTCGGTGTACTGGTTGTAAGAACATCTCAAGAATTCAAAGATAAAAAACTCTAATTATTGGATAATTTCTCATTCTGGCGGTCAAGAAACCTAGCAGTTTTCTGGAATAAACACATCAGTAGCTTCTTTAGCGACAGTCATTTATCAGATAAATGAAATGTCGTTCGAACTTTTCAAGTAATCACTGAATGACTTATATGACATAGTGTGATGATATTTTGGAGGCTCATATTCGAAAGCATGCAAAGGTTTTGAAAATTGTTCAAATATAATGAACATGGGAATCCTTCAAAGTAAAATGAATACTGTAAGATTTCTTGGCCTCTGATTTCAAGCTGGACCAATGCATGCTCTGTAAATCGACATTACAAGTTGCATATGTGTCTGATTATACTCTTGATTGATTATGGGAGCGATATTTCAAAATGATGACCATACAGAACGTTTTACAGGATTTCCTTCTTTGTCATCCTGTCGCCGCAGTATTTTGTAAATTCACTATTGCTTTTGTGTACATGATCGTTGGACTAGGGGCAACAGGTCCAGATCACAATTGACTTGATAATTTGAAAATGCCAACCAAAACAGGAAAAAGCCAGTTACAAATTTTTACTTTTCGCCTAAACTAAGTTCCCTAGGATGTGTGCATAATTTGCATGCAATTTCCATTCATTTACTTTTCTAAGGTATTTGTAATTTCAATAATATATATGGTAAGCATAGCCATTGATTTCTATTGATTTAATAATTTTTACAATGAGGATCAGGAGGGCTACACAATGTACTGCTATACCATAGCGGGGATTTTAACATTTTTGACACCGAAGCAGATTCATGGCTCCCGAAGCCTACGGCTTGAGGAACTGTAAACAGGGCAGAAGTATCAAAATATTCCGCTCATGCTAAGCATTCAGCATGTCTGCTTCAGCAGCCAAAGATATTTGGATGAAATTGACTTTTATATTTCACTGAAATTAAAAAGAAAATAGTTCACATACGATGTTGATGTGTCTCATGCATAAAACATAAACATGCCAGGTGTACCTGATATTTACTAGAATCACAATAGAAGCCTAGTCAATATCAGAGCATAAAAAGCACACGGTCGATGTGCATGTCATTGTCATTGCCAGCTCTAAAATTGCATTCTCTCATGCTGAATATCTGCACGTTGAACTTTCTTCGTTTATACATTGGTTTTTGATTGAAGGTCCTTCCCGGAAAATTTGAGAATGCAGAGAAATTTTCTCTGTGAGATCTGGAAACACTGCTGACTAGACAATTTCAGTGAAAATGAGTAGCAATTGTATTCTAGCTCCATAATGATGAACATTGTTGACAGCTGGCCTATCATATACAGTTCAAGTGCAAAATAAAATGATGCAATCATCAGGAATTCCTCAAAAAACTTCGAATTGTTCGAGTTAGAGGCGATTGTCGGCAGTTAGACACATTCACAGCGGATGATGTGTTGGATGTTTTAGAGGAGATGGAAAAAAAATAATTTCATACAAGAGTGACGTTGCAAGTTTTGAAGTTCCACATGAGTAATCTAACGTGAAATTAACTTGTCAGAATCATTAAAAGTATCATAGGATGCCGCTATTTGTCCTGGTCGTTAATATTGGACATTTTGACATCAATCGTGTATGTTTTGACTTAAAATTCCAATGCATCAATATTGAAATGTTTATATAGGCTGTTTCAAAGGCTTTTCTAATGTTCAAATAAAATACGAATTCAAATATCAATAAATTGTACTTAGAAAAGTATTTTTAGTGAAATTTGAATCCAAGGATATTGAATGAAGCAAATGTTGGTTGAAATGTGTTTTTAACAGCTACAAAAGTCAGAATGCTGTGACTATGACACATGCATATTTGTAATGGAAGTGCCTATGTTGCATTCACTTAAGTCTTCTAATAAACTGATGTCATTCTTGGTCAACGACTTCACATGTATCATGAATACAGCCGTTTGATGAGTGCCGGAAAAACACTCTCTGTTGTGCATAAATATTCCTGAAATCTATTGCTGAAGTGGTGATAGAAGTTTAGTACATATCATCTTATCGTCTGAACTCATGGATGAGGAAAAATGAAGATGCTATGATTATGTGGCGGCAGTGTGAATTCTGTGGTAACAAATAGATTCAAATGAAGAAATAGTGTTTTCCATGTGAAGACTTAGTGGCTAAGTGGTCCGGAGGTCCAGCCCCGAAAGAGTCATTGGAAGTCGGTTGGAAGGGCATTGGAGCTGAAAATATCAGCTCCGACCAAGGCCCCAGCATGGACGAGTAGTGACGTTAAGGCTTCGCTGTAGTCTTAGTTATCACATCAGTGCAATTATGTTCTATGTAGTTGAGTGTCGTTGTAGTTTTATTTTTGCCTCCATTAATATTGCGTAGATTTTCATCATCGTATGAGAGCGGGAAAAAGTAATGCTAATGAATTCATTATAATTCAATTATAGCTTATCTGAAACTTACATGTGGATGATGGTTATCGTTAATACATCTCATGAAATCAACACTTTTTCAGCCATATCTTCAAGAGGATTTCTTCACTCTGTTTCCAAGCGATGTTCGACCTTGGTGGGCTTTCATGTTATGGGGAACGCGGTTCTCAAGATCAGCCTTACACATCGATCCATACAACTGGACTGGGACGATTGCCGTGATTTCCGGCCTTAAGCGATGGAAACTTTATCCTCCTGGTCAAGACCATTTGCTCAGCATCATTTCAGGACAGAAGTCAAACTTTCCCCTCAACTGTTGGAAATATAACAGGTAAGTATGTATGGAGAGATCATCAACTGCCGATTTGTGCGTATATTCTCCGCAGAGTTCAGTGTTCACTTCATGACAGTCGGAGGTGACACGCGGCTTGTTCTCTTCCTCCACTTGTCTTGATTCTTGTCTTCAGCTCCCACGACATACAGGGACTCACCTTTGATGTGTGACTGTCCACAGTTTTCCATTTCACTCAACCACGACAAATCTTCCCTCCTCTCCTGCACTTCAGTCGTCACCTCATCGTTCACGTTCAACTTCTTCCCCGAATATCCATCTTCTCTCAAACAAGATCTTTCTGGTGGTTTGGTCTGTCCTTTTAGTAACAGCCATTATATATTCAGCAAGGTTTCATCCCAACTGGCTGTAGATGGCACTTACGGATAGGAAAACTAATACTTGATGAGCAGAGAAACCGGTCAGCAGAGAACATTAATCGATCAGTCACTTACGAATGTGAATATGAGGGCAATACGAGCTAAATAGACTGCAAAATTACATTTTAACATCAACATTGATTTTTGAAGGTAATACTTTGAGCCACTGATGATGACAGTGAACTTGTTGAAGTTGTACTTTAGAGAACTACGTGTAGGTAGAGAATATGACAACTACCAAGTAAATACATAGCCCCAACACCCTTGATTCCTTACTTGTTATTCAAATTTGAAAAATACAATAATGGATTATTTTTCTGTATAAGATTATTCTTTATTGCACGTTATCAGTGAATAACATTGACCGACACTAACCAAATACGCGTTATAATGAACTTTTATCGTTGAATGAGCATCTGTATTGATTTGATGTCTGAATAGTTGTAGACAAGATGTAAGCATTAGAACTGGTAGCTGTCTTGTGGAATATGACATCTTAGATTTCTGATAAGACAGTGCATTGAGACTCTGTGAAACATGGCCGCACCTTCAGCTGTCTGCAAATCACCCGCAGTCTTCCGAATACATCGCTGAAGTTTCTTGGACAGCATTTGATGACTTTAGTTGTTCCATAAAGAGTCAGAAATGTTGACTTGTCATGTTTTCCTCTTTTCAAGGAGTCCCATGACGAGACCACAGATTTTTAGGTTTTAGAATGAAAAATATTTTTCACATATTTCTGCAATTTTTTATCAGAAAAAATATTTCACCTTTTTGACGACATTTGAAATAGAATGGAATTTATTTCGGACCATTCTTTGCTTTAGACGCTTATTGAGAGTTGAAGCATCAACAGCAGTCTTGCTGCGTTTGATGGGCCATGACGTAATATAAGCTGAATGAAAGCCATAAAGCCATGAAGCTCTTTGAGTCACTAACGGAGGCGGATATGTGCACAATGAAATCTATTCAAATGCCTTTTTTGAAATCACTGCTAAATGTGTCTGCAGAATTATTCTGAATAGACGACGATAAATAAAACAATGTCATTTCCCTTGTTTTCTAACAATAACTTTGTCAACCTTTTGTTTTCATTTAAAAAAATGACTTAGGACAACGCCAACTATCACTGCATCAGAGATTCATCCATGATGACATCTGTAGTGTAGAGGTAGAGCGCTGAAAGTGTTATGGGAAGTCGGCAGGAAGGGCACCCGGGGCCATCCATTTAGTGCGCACGCAAGCCATTGCCTTGTAAGAATCTGCACACCTTTGTAGAGCCCTCCCTGCGAGCGCACGTAATTGAAGGACCTCCCTCGCCTGTCGATACTTGTTGGAAGAACAGAAGAGATGTTTTGAATTATGGCATAGAATGTTCAAGGCTGGTTTGTGTCTGCATTAAAGTGCATTGTTGACATGGTTTCTATCAACAACTTAACTGCATAACTCCAGCAGTAAACCCGATATTTTGTGGAGTTAGCAAATATCAGCCCAGCGGTGTGAACCTCCGAAATCACTTCCTGAATTTTGACGAATTTCGTTGACGTAATACAAGTCTCATTGTTCTGTTGCATGTAATGATGATTGTGAATGCAAGCTATGCATCTCTTAGTGATAATGACAGTGCACTGTCCTAAAGTCATTGTTATTGGACGATAGCTAACATCGTTCTCCCTCACTTCGGTTCGATTCCTTGGTCAAGCTAGCGTGGTCGAGGTGTTGGTGTCTTCTAGACCTAATTGTTGACATATCCTTAGATGTAAACTGTAGTGCAGAGAAACCAAGAGTGATTTCATGAAACTCGCAGACATTTGTATGCGCTCACAGAACATTTAAGGGCAGCTAAATCGAGAATTTCATAAAATATCATTGCGGTGTCGACAACATCAGAAAAACTTGTGATGTCATTGACGTAATCTCCGGGATACTGCACGCTTTCCATTGAAAGTCATTTTGACTGAAAACTTCTGGGAAAGCAGAAAATTTTCAGTCTCGATTTGATAAAAGTATTGAGAATAAAGTATTGTAGAAACCACGACGGGCCTTCGGCGTCCTGCTCCTTCTGAGGTATTCTGATGGTGTTATATTAACGTCGTTTTTCATAACTGCAAAAGTATCATCCTGGTTTTTGTGCCATCGTCAGGCGCGGCGCGTAGTTTTATAGAGTGAGGGTGACAATATTCCATCAGTTATTTATACAGAAGTACAAGGCTTGACATGCTGCTCTACACGTTTTGAGTCCCTTGCCAAATTTGAAATTTAAACCGTCAGATTCACCAAATCAGAGCGCATATAAATGTCTGCGAGTTTAATGAAATCACTCTTGGTTTCTCTGCACTACAGTTTACATCTAAGGATATGTCAACAATTAGGTCTAGAAGACACCAACACCTCGACCACGCTAGCTTGACCAAGGAATCGAATCCAAAGTGGGGTGAGAACATGTTAAGCTATCGTTCCAATTGACAATGACTTTAGGACAGTTGAATGTTTTATAACTAAAGAGATGCATGCTTGATTTCACAATCATTATTAAATGCTAGAGAAAATGAGGACTTTTGCTATGTCAAGGAAAGGTTTAATGCAGCTAAGAGATCACTTCTACCTGGTAGTGAGGGGGGGGAGGTGCGTGGTAAGTAAAGTAGGTGAGAAAGTGATAGGGAATGCACCCTTGTCCTACCTTGTTGTGCGCCCATGGTCATCATAAGTCGTTCATGACGACGATCATCTTTTTTCCGCATCAACAATTACATCGGTTGGCTGACGTTTTCATCATCTGCAACAGCAAATCGACTGAGCTACCGGCTACGATGAATATCACATTTGTCCTTACTCTGGAAGATGTCTGTTTTAAAAGTTCAATCAGAAAAATATAAAAATGACAAATTGAATGTTAGATCATCACGTTATTAAGTCCATCAAAGTCGGAAGGACATGGATCTACATACAGTATTGGCCATGGCATTAGAAATTTTCTGCAAAATACGATTTGGTAGAGATGTAAGGTCATTAACATCTAAATATAACTCTCATAGTGTCTGAATCCGTTGGCTTTCTATGACGCTCTTCATTCAAATTCATATGCTGATTCATTAGAGAAGAAATGTCAGCTTTCTATGGTAATTTATAGATTTTTCTTTCATGCAACCTGTAGTGTTAAATAGGGGAAGCGTCACAAATTCTGATACATCGACGAATTCTCATTGATATGGGTAGGAAAGCAGACATCAGCGCAGCTTTAAAAGCTCAAGTTCTTATTTTACACGAAGAAGGTTATCGACAAAATGCAATCACCGATCGATTGTTATTGTTTTGCTCTACAGTGAATCGCATTATCCACGGAGTGATTTCTAAAGAGCGCAAAGATCCGAATAGAAAAACTACCCGACGAGATGATGCTCTTTTGAAGCGATTGGTGAATAGTCAACCTTCCGTTACATCTTCTAAAGTCAAAGCTGTGCTTCCTTCGTTTTCCAACGTGTCGACACGCACCATCAGAAGATTACAGGTTGATCTTAAGCTACCGTCTCTTATCGCGTCGAAAAATGATGCCGAAGGCAGCTGTGAAACGCCGTACTGAATTTTGTCGAAAATATGCTCATTGGACATCGGATGACTG
The DNA here is from genome assembly GCA_907163375.1 of Prostheceraeus crozeri. NCBI lineage: Eukaryota > Metazoa > Platyhelminthes > Polycladida > Euryleptidae > Prostheceraeus > Prostheceraeus crozeri. The sequence goes on from CAJQUW010007666.1 coordinate 75,351, forward strand.
GGCAAAAGTGCTATTTTCCGATGAGAGTACGTTTAGACAATTCAATAATGTGCGGGGACTTGTCCGTTGACCTCCTGCATCAAATCCCTACGATCCGCGATTTGTAACAACGACCGTAAAGCATTGCCCACAAATTATGGTTTGGGGATGTTTCTCCTACGGTGGCCGCGGTGGTCTCTATTTTGTCCCAAAAGGTCAAATGATGAATTCTCAACGATACCAGAATGTTCTGTGTGACAAAGTGCCTCCCTGGATGAATGTCCTATCATTCGAGATATTTCAACACGACTCCGCACCATGTCATAAAGCAAAAACTGTGACTGAGTGGCTGAACACCAATCAGATCGAAGTGCTTGATTGGCCGAGTTACTCACCCGACTTGAATCAGATTGAAAATTTGTGGGCGATTATGTAATAGATAATGCATACATGTAGATTTGAGGATTGCTATAATTACCGAGAGCCGAAGGCTCGAGGTTATTATGACAAACAATGACCGAAGAAATCTATGTGTTATCTGTTATAATGCATGACTTTTCCATAGAAGTCTGCACCAGGTTAATAATTTCCAACCAGGAAAATAATTACCTGTTCGTGGAACTTATTAACCTGTGTACATAGAAAGCCTTACAAAATCATGCATTATGAAGGAAAAAATATCAAAGATTGAAATTACATCCCTCAGTCATCTTGAGGAAGTGATAAAGTCTGTTTGGTGCCGTGACATCAGTGCCCAACTGTGCAAAAACCTTGTATTTTCAATGCCAAACCGTATCAAAAAAGTTTTGAAAAACAAAGGACACGCTAAGAAGTATTGATTTTCCTGTATTGATGCTCCTTGATTTTCGTGTTACACATTGTTTTCTGATATTTTGTAATCAAAGAATCGATGATACATATGCATATTTTGGTTTAATGATGATTTCCCTTTTTTACAAGAAAATTAAAAATTTCTAATGCCATGGCCAATACCGTAAATAAAAGGGATTTTGCGATGTTTGACGCTCCGTGGCTTGCAAGACGACTGGAATTATAGCATTAGATTTGTCGTTTTACCGAAGATGAGTGACAATCTACAAATTGAAAATAATAAGAAGCTCGTGCTTAGGAAGAAGACATCAGCAGCTCTCGCACTATTGTCTCTCTATTTGCTTCACACTTGACAATTCCTTGGTGGAGAGAACATTTCTTTTTTGAAGCTGAAACCAAAATAACCACTAACCTGATTATCAGTCACTATATCTAGAATTAGCAAACCTGTGTATGGATTCTTAATCATCAAAGGAAGGAGATTAGCGTTCTGACCGACCTCTCTACCTCTTCTAGACTTCATTCCAATCAGAGGAGCTGGACAGGCTTCATTCGGGAAATGGTAGGAAATTTCTCGTCAACTTCGTCGCTGCTGTGTATGGCGGTATCACAGACAGTGGTCCATTCCTCCATTTTGCTGAGCCGGTGACATTGTCGCCATTGGAAAGAAAGTTTTAATTCAGAACAAATTAATTCCCGACATTTGATCAGACAGACTGTCTTGTTGATTGTTCGAATCATTATCTTTTTATCAAGGTTTTTTACGAACATTTTCAGTGTCTCTTATCAACCTCGCATAAGATAAGATAAGAATTGCATCGCAGAATGCGGCGAGCACATCACAAATATCAACATGCGTATGCACATAGTTGTAGAATGCGTGCAATATATAAATCAAAATCATAGATCAGGAACAATATTTTACAAATGAAGAAGAATTTCTGCTTGTCTTCATCCTCGGTCGACGGATGGTGCTGTGAAGACACGAAGACCAAAGAGCTGTCTTAGAGGATGCTGAGAGTGTTTTGACACTTTATTGAGTAGTCCCTTGCATATGTTGTCACCTGCATCAACTAACTTGACCTCCCAATGATCTTCACCAATGATTCGCATGGCCCTCCTTTCAACATAACTGAGTCTTTTGCGTAGATACACTGAGATGCTGCAAAAAGCAGAAAAAGGAGACAATAAAATGGGACGAATAAAATTAGTATATGCAGTAAGAAGCACATCGCATGGACAGTTGATGCGTTTGAGTTTAATAATCAAATACAATCCTTTCGGTGTTCGTTTGATGAGGTAGTTGACATGCATGCACCATCTCATATCACGGGATAAATGACAGCCCAGGAGCAACAGACAATCACTTCTTCGTAAGAAATTATTATCAATAAATATAGGAGACGTAGTTCAATTGTTTAATATGAAGCTGACAACATAGGATTTTCCTCATATCATTAGAAAATGACATCTCTCTGTTCTTAAAGCTACCGTAATCGAGCAAGATGTATGTAGGCAGAGCCAGCGGATCCCTGTAGTGCAGCCAGTCAGTCAGTGTGTGGATCGGTTGTTGATCTCGTGCTAAGTTCCAGTCGCCCTCATCAAACCGGCTTCATGCCGGTTGTGGTAATGCTAAATGAAAATGTGCAAATTTTTGAAATAGTTAATTCGCCCATCACTCTCACATGTATTTGGTTGGGCCATCACTCTCACATGTATTTGGTTCGCCCATCACTCTCACATGTATTTGGTTGGCCCATGAGTCACTGCTCCTTATCAGTGGTAGATACAATTAGTACATCACGCTCCTAGTTTCGATGAAAACACGATATACGCCCATGACTCATTATTTCAAGTTCAAGACATCGGAGAGGTGATTTGGACCAGTAAGCGTGTGGAAATAACCTTCGAACCAGCTTTGTTGGGAACTGTTTACTGCCTGTGACTTGTGGTTTGAAGTTTGGCTCTTGTGGGCTGCTCTGCCGGATTAGTCCAATTTACTACTTCTACTTTTGCTTCATTGTTTAAATAGTAGTTTAAATAATGGAATATTTCTTTTAGCATGTAATTTTACGACAGTCTTACTTCGCTGCATTGTGCGTCGTCTATGACTTCGTTTGATGTTATATTTCCTTTATTTAGCGTTGAACTGGTTGTAGTGCTTTGTAATGTTTCAAGGCAGTGTCTTTTGTGAGAAGTATTTTGAGATGCGACAAATAATTTGCAAAATCCTTTTCCAACGTCATCAGACATTGGCTTTTGACATGTCTACGGATTTCGTGAAAATGTCAACCTAGTACTTTGCTGCACATGAAAATGTCAGAATCACTGCACTTGGCAAAGGAATTGTGATTATTTGTAAGTCCTGTCTCTAGATATCTTCGACTCTGAAGTGGTGAATATTATGATGATCAGTTTCTCTCAGTGCATCGAAGACTGTGTAAGATCAAAGTGATGTGATTTGCTATAGACATGAATGCCTCGAACAATCCCTCATTTCAACAATATAGGAATTCTTTGGGCACAGTGCACATAATGTCCTCAAACCTGTCGAAATTCCGACTGTCTCAACGTCCTCCGACAACTACACCTTTTCCATTTCTATTTCAGACCTTTCCAAATGAATTTCAGACATTTCCAGATGGATTTCAGATTTCTCCATTTGGATTTTAGATATCTTCAAAGTTGAGCCTGTGGTAGATATCTGACATTCAAATGGAGAAATCTGAAATCCATCTGGAAATGTCTGAAATTCATTTGGAAAGATCTGAAATAGACATGGAAAAGGTGTAGTTCACGATTGATGCAATAAGCAATGATTCTGAGTTCGGGATGAGATGGCGATCAATAAAAGATAGCAACACATTTGATTCCCCGAACGCACTCGCATGACACAGGAAAAAAAAATAAAAAAAAAAAAAAAAAAAAATAAAAAAATAAAAAAAATAAAAATTAAAAAAAAAAAAAAAAAAAAAAAAAAAAAAAAAAAAATCTAAAAAAAAAAGAAAAAAAATTTTAAAAAAAAAAAAAAAAAAATCGAACCGAAGTCCGCGGTGGAGAAGAGCTAGCACCTTCTTCACTAGGCCACGCTGACGGTACAAGTGATATCGACAACTTATTGTCCTATTACTCTTGACAGAATACTACCAGCATTCATGTTGTAGCGTGACATCATATCAGCATGTCATACGACTACGTCACATAGTAGATTGACAACAAAGGTCTGTCGCATTATACGTCCCTTATTGAATATCTAAAGAGAAAGACAACGATTAGGTCTATAAAAGACATCAGCTCTCTTGATTCCCCGACCGCAATCGACAATAAGCTGTCGATATCAGGTGGAGATGACTTCTGCCTTCACTCGCATTCCTTTTGTACCGTCAGTGTGGTCCAGTGAAGAAGGTGCGAGCTCGTCTCCACCACGGACTTCGGTTCGATTCCTGGGTCAAGCGAGTGCGGTCGGGGAATCAAAGGTGTTGCCATCTTTTATTGACTTAATAGCTGTCATTCTCTTTAGACATTCTATGTATAATGCGACAGACCTTTGTTGTCAGTCTATGAATTAATTATAAAAGTCAAATTTAGTCAAGAATTATTCCAGTTTAATTGTCTTTTTGAAATTGCCAATCCTGAAGCAACCTTTCGTTCCAAGAAAGAGCACTGCATGGCATCTGCAAAAGAAAGAGGAGTGCTGTCTGTCTATTGAGTTCTGTTCGCATCAGAAGTAGAAACTATTGTCTTCCATACTATTTCTTTCTGCGGTCGCGTGAGCTGGTAGGAGGGTTCCATATGGCGATTCTTTATTGGTTGTGAGACCGACTATAACTGACGTGTGTGATGCACGCATGATACTATTGTATTACATAACGGTATGTCGGCCTTCATTATTGATACCTGACAGCTCGCATTAAAGGACAATGAAGATTTCGGGTCACTGATTCAATCGCTGCTTCCAAACGATTTCTCTCTTCCATGATGGTCAGTGTTGAATCCATGTCATCAAATTACGGGGATCTTGATAATACAGTGCAATAGAATGGTATGTAACAATAATCTTGTGATGCAGTTTTCTCATTAATTATCAGCAAATTGCGATTCATTAATGTTGTCTATAATGTTTTTCTCAAAGATTGACGGCACTTTGCAAACATGGATAGTTGTCACAGCTATCAAAAACTAGTGGCATTTGAAATGGGCTGAGTAATTAATTAATATTAACTGCAGCAGAAGCCGATCAGCGAATTACAATTTTGAATTGTGTAATTCTTGGTGTTGGCTGTCGGCGGCAATCATTGAATTGCATCTTCCTCTTGGCACATTGTGAATCCGACGGTGTTGATGAAACTCGCATGATAACGTCTGAATTGATTCACTATGTACCGACAGACTGAATACCAACTGCTCTTCTTCCTGATCGACAGAGTGACAGATGTCTGAAGAACAGCTTCCTATAAGTGCAAACCAACTAAACTTGTGAGAGATGTGAGTTGGAAGTCAGCTGTCGCAGATGAAATTTAAAATGAAATTCCGATGAGAAGTCTTACGTCTCTTGTTGACATTGATGAGATATATGTACTTGCCACACATTTGTTGGAATTCCAGTATCTCAGGTAAAATTAGAATCGATAACCTTGAATCCTGAACAATTGACTAAAAATTCGCATTAAATATACACCAGGTCTTATATTTCTGAATTGTGGCATGTTCAGTGTATCAATCCTGCTTGCACTTTGAAAAAATGATGGTTTGAAGTCACTTCGTCCCCATACTGGGCGATTGGACGGTGCTGACATAGTTAGACTTGTAAAAAATTGGTGTGGGTCGTCACAGCGCTTAAGTTTTGTTATAATGGTAGCTGGCTTCACTTATGATTAAGCAGGATGTCGAACAAGCGCGTGTTTGTGTGTACGACAGGAAATTTATTTTAATCCAATTACATCGAGGTACAGTGTATAGCCTTGGCAGGTAGAGAGGAGTTCGACTTTAATCTGGTGGCTTGTGATCTATGGTCGTCAACAGGAGGTTTTGTAGTTCAATGATTTCATCATGAAGAAAATAAGTGTGATTACTCTTTTATATGCACCAAAAGTCGAAGTTAAGTAAAACAAAAAATGTATAGATGCCGAATGTTTCGGGAATTCTCCCGTAACATTTCTAAGAGATTGCCGAGTAATATTCTGTGCACTGATCGCTTTATAGTTTACAAGTTTACTTGTATCATTTGCAATAAGATTTTGGAAAAGTGCAGAGATCCATTAGAAACACGCATAACATAAGCTCGCTACATCAAATACAATTCACCGCAGATAAATCGCAAACACGAATTTGTAGAATTCTGAATCGGATTGCTGCTCTCTGCCTCTGATGACATAAATGCCACTTTTTGTCCACCTTTGTCGGATTGACTTTACGCCGCTGACGAGGGGAGAATTCCCGTCGCATTAATGGAGGTTTTTTAGTCACATTAGTGGAGGAAACATTTCAAGCCGCTCTCTTTGACATAAAACTTTTATTGTAAAGCAAGTAATTTGCCAAACAAGTGTCGTCCTGACTGACTTTATCAAAGGCTTTGAATGCTGTCATACTTACTGAGTAGCCGCTTTATGAAATTCGTGATGAGCCAAGTGCTCAAATTCATATTTGCTGAATGATGTTTTTCAAAGGGGTTGCAATTAAAGGAGTAAAACCAAGTGCTGCAAGTAGCAAAGCCAAAAATAATCTGCTCAAATTATGTCACTTAATAATTAGTTATCAACTCGACATCTTCTAAAGAAAGATTCGACTGAATATTATTAATATGAAAGCATAATCTTCAAGTCGCAATACCAACGTTCAATATTCCGTGTTCAGCACAGCTGTCCACACGCGAGGATTCAGGTGTAGAGATTTCGATTACCTTTGCTCACTGATTGAATTCTTTTTCACCGATGTGTGATAATAATTAACTACCTTTCTGTCTTTTCTCTTCTAGCCAACTATATTCCTGTCAATTCCTTTGATCTTTCTTGTCATGTTTTCTTCAGAGAGAAGATTCTTGTAATTATTCACCCGTTGATATTGTCAATGAATTTCATGAGTTTAGCTTTGAATGATTCCTTTTCAGTCCCCTGGACTGCTATGACGCCAACTCCGTCCGGCAAAGCCCTGAAATTCGGCAAGCTCGTCTGCTTGAGTTCTATCAATATCCCGGAGAGTTGCTCATTATTCCTCCTGGATGGTTCCATCAAGCCTTCAATGAACAGCCAACTCTCGCCATCAGCGGGCAGTTGATGAATCGTGCCAATTATCGGATCATTCTGGAAGAAATATTCAAAGCTGGATCTTTACCGCGCGGTGGCTATGACTCAGAAATTCCAAAGTGGACTCCCGCTGATCAGGTGAGTTCATCTTCATATCACGCTCATTGCAACCTTCGAGGCAGTCCTGCATGACGGCATTTCTCATGTGAGAAGTGTCTGCTGGAGGATAACAGCTATGCTTGAATAAGGACATCGAAAAGGTCTCGTTTAATGTTCTATGTGAAGAATTACTGAATTGTTTGAACTTAGCGTTAATGAAATACTGATTATTGCACTTTTCACCAAGCAGCATATTGTTATTGACTATTTATGAAAAAAATAAGTTGAAAATTCTTGCTGCTTTTGTAGTTTGTAATCTCTTATATTTGGACATTTCTCATCTATCGTATTATAGGAAGAAAGAAGACGTAGGCTGTGAATTACGGCTTTTGAAGAGGCACTCACTGACTCACTAGGCGTTATCCCGCCTACGACAGTCGGCCCCACGAACATTTCCTCCGATCATTTCAATATCCGTTTGAGATTGGAAGACTTCTCTTTATAACGTTTCTTACGCACTCCAGTTATGTTCTGTTCGGTCTTCCTCTCTTCTTTTCTCCATGAATCTCGGATATCATTGCTTGCGTCAGTTCACTTTTTTCGCTTCGCCGCATCACGTGTCCGAGCCATCTAAGCCGCTCTCGCTCCAAACACTCTTCAACCCTTTCTACTCCCATCATAGATCTCATCATTTCGTCTTCTCTCGCCGATCTTATCTCCACACATCATCCTTAGCATTCTCATTTCCTTAGTGCACATTTGACGAATATCTTCAGCCTTCGTTGCCAACATTTCTCCTCCATATGTCATTGCTGGTCTTAAGTACGATTTATAAAGGACTCATTTCACACGGTTTGACAACCCCTTCGTGCACAACACTGCCGACAACTCTCTGAACTTGTTCCATGCCGCACATATTCTGACACACACAGCCGCTTCTGATCCTCCTATTTTAATCCAGCTTTTAAAGAGACACTAAGATTATAAATGTTGGAAACTGTTCAGTTTGCCTTCTGTATTTTTCTGATGTTTGCAAAAAGAGGGAAGCAAATATTCATGTTTCTTTCTTATTCTCAATGGTCATCTAAATGATAAAGAACACAGATAATTTGAAAAATATCAGCAATCAACCAATGCTTTATCTCACTTTTTCTGTTCAAATGAGGTTTCAAGCAGCCAACTAGCTTTGCCTATCTTAAATTCAAAAAATCAACATAAAAACCTGTCTTGCTCATCCTCTCTTCAGTATGCTCACACATCGCAAGTTCACTGAGCGCACTTTCACTGTCTTGTTTATTGAAGGAACTTTCATTATATTTGCTATAAAATCAACAATTAATTCGTCCTCATAGTATTTCACAAAACTTGCATGTTCTCTAACAAGCTACTACATAGCGCATAGAACATTGCTAAGGACCACTGCATGTTATGTCGTTTCCTCATTTTTGCAGGTAAAAGCAGTCCTCAGCCGCATTGATGAAGAAACGTTGAAAAAGGGACGGGAAGCGACTGATTTTATTCTTAATCAATTGATAAGACAGAAACGACGTTCTGAGGAGCTTTGACTATCGCCTTGTCGCCTTGAAAAAGATTTATGGTTTTCTAAATCCCTTCTGTCTCGCTGTCCTGAGACTTTCCTTCTACGACCAATCCTTCATTTTTATTCTACAATTTCTCGGGACGACTTGTTTTTTCAATTATTGGCGCCTTTTCCGCCTCTTTGTTGTCGATTTTTATGTCTTGCTTTGATCTTTTGTCGTGAAATTTATTTTCTTCACCATCAGCATCTGTGATATCGATCTCTTTGACGGAACACGAAGGAAAGCAAAGTCGAGAACTATTCTTGGATCTCCTCTGAAGGAGATTTTAGGATGTCGGGCGTGAAGATAGAAAGATATTGATGACGCAGAGACAAAAGTGTCAGTGATAGTCTAAAATTCCTTCTTCTAGAGGATTGCTGACATGTAGCGTTTACTGATGTCATCGTAATCAAGATGTTCGATTAAAAAAACTTCCCGCTGAGGTCCTCTGCGTATCTGGACCGTTCCTGTCTCCGAAGAAGCCTGTCTGATGATTCTCTCCAGATACAAGAGAATTGTAGGAGAATGCTTTAACTGTTTCATCAGCGCTAGTTTTTCGAAGAATGGAAGCTTCACCACTACTCCTTCGACAGTTGATTATCACTGACATCGGAGTGGAGATTCCATTGAAGTTACATTGCTCCAACATTTGAATTATCACTTGAATTTCCTCCCGCATCGTCTATTCGTCTGAAACTTTAGGCTATGAATGGATCCATCTACAGCAGGGGTCGGCAGCATATTTTGTAGGAGCCCAAAACAAAAATTCTTGCATCTAGGTGAGCCCACATTATTGAGTTGAGTTTAGTTCTTCTATAAGTTAGACATAGAATGAAGTAGACAGATGAATAATTGTATTGTAGAATATATACAACTGCATTAAAAACATCATCCATTTTAACAGCCGCGCTTACTGGCAATCATGAGCGCTGCATATGCAGAGCCGGCCGCGCGTAATAGCTCACATCTTTGTTCTGTGATGTGAAGCCGCCGCCTATGAATTGCCAGTAAGTGCGACTGTAAAAAATTGATGTGGGTCGTCCCAGCGCTTAAGTTTTGTTATAATGGTAGCTGGTTTCACTTATGATTAAGCAGGATGTCGAACAAGCGCGCGTTTGTGTGTACGACAGGAAAATTATTTTAGTCCAATTACATGGAGGTACAGTGTATAGCCTTGGCAGGTAGAGAAGCCCACAACTACACTATTTTTGATGTAGCTTCGCGGCCCACAATTTGCCGACCCCTGATTTACAGTATCATCTACAATTTCAACTGATCAATTTAATTCTTAGAAACTATCCTGGGCGTGTGGGTTTGTTGAGGGAATTTTGTTGATTTGACGATGAACCGTGATTTCGTGCGCCTACCAAAGCCTCTTTTATCAGTGAGAGGTATGGTTTCACAAAAAGGATAGACGATAGACATGCGTCGAAGTTGATACCGTGTTTGGTTTAGAATTTCAATAATGTCGCTTTCACATGGTCACTGTACGATGTGATGGGCTTCATTTCAATGGATTCATGGAAATCCTTTGGACACATCATCTATAATTCAACACTAATGCCTCCTGTTTATCCGAGCTCAATAATGCGATAATGAGGTATCAGTGCTATTTGATCTCATCAGAGATATTAATATTGTGAAAGATATAATATTTCATATTCCACTCAGAATGTTATCATCTCTGCTTTCCTCAGTGTCTTCATGAATACTCCCATAGAAATCCGATGCCTCAGAATATCAAGGAACAACAGTGGACAAACACAGGCGTTGTTGTGACAACGGTGCCTAAACTATGGCGACTTCCAATGGTCGACGATTGGAAGGTACCAGTACCTTGTCTACAGGGTGCTGTGTAAAGATTCACTGAGTCTTGTATGTCATTAGAAATGAAATCATTTTGATAGACATCGTGCCGTCTTACATCAAGAATCTGCAACTATTGCAGGTTTCAGCAATTTGATTCTTCTTGCGATGTAGCAACATTGACTTACGTGTAGATTGTTGTATAAATAAGCAGCTGAAATGACCAAGAAGAAGCTGGCCTTTGCTCTAGTTCCACTGTCTTGCAGCTGAAAATCGGATTTCTATGAATATTTTCATTACTCATGTCCATGTCTCTCATTCCTCCACTGAAGTATTTATTTCCCCACGTGACAAATATTTAAAAGAGTAGAAAAATGCACAGTAAAACCCGTTTAAAGGGAATAACATGAAAGGTACCTTCGCTTGCAATGCACCGACAAAGCTATATTTTGTAGCGGTGTCAATGTGACCTACTGTGTAAGCTACTTCTATATAACGCGCATTCAGGATATGAGGAGATTTGTTCATAATTCCCCAAGACCATTTGAGTCATTTACATCGTTCTGACAGAATGCCGAAAGTTCATGTTCGGAGGTGATGATCATTGTAGTCATTAGATATTGTGGTAGTTAAGATCTGTGATCAGATAAAGGCTAAATTTGGATTCATTTTATTCTTGATAATATGACGGGCTCATGTATATAAAATATCATACATTAATATTTAATTCGACAAACAATTCTAAACGCAACTCCAGATTGCTTCTTCTTCTTATCATTTTAACTCGCTAGATTGAAATGCCTTCACAAAAATACTATGGAAAGTCCTTGAATGGAAATTGCATTAACATAATGGCACACGTCGGGGGAACTTGGCTTGGCCAAAAAGCAAATTTGGCGAACTGGTTATCTTGCTTTCTGCATAACTTCTTTTTTTTCCAAGTCAATTTTTAATCTGGATTGTTGGTCCGTGTCTGAAGATCATGCATACAAAGGCAATATAGAATTCACAAAGTACAGCAGCAAAAGGTCGACAATGAGGAAACCCTTTAAAACGAGCTGTACGTTTCAGCATTTGGAAATATCGCTCCTA